>NJDC01009940.1:0-30875 GCA_002245475.1 Calephelis virginiensis
CGACTCACCAGGATTGGTACCATCGCCTTACCTATTCATCATGACGTGTTCCGGTTTGGAGGGTAAGGTAGCCGGTAAACTTACTTTTGCTCGAGGCCTAACATCCCGGCCTCAGGTTGGCAACGCACCATTACCACCTTTGGTATCTCTAGGCGACGGGAATTTCTTACCATCAGGAAATCCGTCTGTTTGTTTGCCAGCCAATATCATAAAAAAAAAGATTCTCCCAAGTAGTTTACGGAACTAATTCAAGATAAAAACATATATCCGCCACTATCGTATTCCACACTAAACTTAAAGGTCGTGTAATTAATTACAAAAGTTTATTATAGGGGTTCCCAAACTATTAAGATAACGAAACATCGCCTTAAACAAGAAACACCGGTGGGTATAAATAGATATCTTTTATTTTATGGACTCCTATATCAAAGGATTACAAATCCCGACAATCGTGCATTTACAAAAAAATATAGTTTAACTGATATTTAACTTTTCTTATATTTATCTGATAATGTAAAGAAATAAACTGTGTAATTGTTTTTAACTGACATAACGAAAGAGATTTCCAATTCGATATGTTTATTTTATGTTTTTGTAGTGAAAACTTCTTTAGCGGCGTTGCGCACATTTTTTTGGAATCAGACCGTCAGACCGTAAGACGGCGCACTGTCACAAAACAATTATGGTACTCCGACAAGAAATTCGAATACATACAAATACTGTGGGATCAAAATGTCTTACAGCGCCATCTCTTGGTGCCCACAAACATAAGTAGATTTTGTAGGATATCCGACCCTCCCTGCCATTGTTTTCATTGGAATGTTTTGGATATAACAAAATCAAACTAAAATTTCAATTATATACATGTTGTAATGTGTTGATTAATAAACACAGAAATAGTAACCTGTATATTATCAAAATGAAAGTTTTATCAGTAAATAAAAACAACAACATACTAGAACACTTTTTATTTTTACTCAAATTTTAAACAAATCATTCTTATATTACAGACATATTACATTACATCTTATACGTACTGGGAAATGATACAAACAAAGCTTTTTATGGTTTCTTTCGACATTGTTACAAACATAAAAAATATTTCACTATCTCATTTTTCTATGTTTATCAGTAACGTTAAACTTTTATTCCGTAATGGAGGAATCAGAGATATACTTTAAAATATGGAAAACCACTTCAATACGTTAGAATCACAAGAAAATATAGATATTGCGTAGGTACACAAATTCACCATTTTACCTAAATTCCACAAATTCTAAACTTAGAACCATAGACCATAGATTCCTTAATGTTGCCGTTTGTTTTTTGGTCTTAGCACAATTATTATGTCACTTTGAAATTTAAAAAAATATTAACACATTTTATTATGGTGATTAATTTCTTTTTGTTTTTATTGTGTATATAATTTTTGTCACACATAATATAGTTTCAGAGATTACTGCCAATCAAGAGAATATTTAATCAGCGTCCATATTTTTGTTTTTCTTTAGTTTTTTAATCTTTTTACTTCGAGTTTAATTAATCTAATTAAGTGAAAAGTTATTAAATCATCTTAATAAAAAAATAAATGTTGAAAAAAACAACAAAAAGGATAAATGATAGATACTTTTTTCTTGGAAATAATTTCTGAATCGTAATTCATTACACTCTGTTTGTGGCGTAAGTCAGGTTATTTATATTTTTTTTTTGAAAACTCATTGGTGATGAACAAGAAACGAATTTGTATCTTGAACATACTACTGGTTACTGGCAGTAATAATTAATATTAATAATTTCTGGTATTGGTATTATCGGCTAACATCAATAAAACAAGCATACAATTTTGGATAGTTTGGGGTTAGACCCATTTGTCTAATTCTTCTGAGAGTCAGTATTTATTTATGGACATGGAGATTAGCCTGTGATTTTTTCTCAACTTTTTAAAATGTTTTCCGAATCTGGCAACATAGCTTTATTTTGTATTAAATTTACTCCATCTCGCGGGTCCCATAGCTAACAATGAAACAGTCTAGTGGTATGTAAATATTGTCGACCTCGCCTGCGCACTGCGCATGCGCGAACAAGAAGGCCGGCGCAGGTCGCTTGCGTGAGATCTAAAATTAAACGTAGATTTTGTATTGCTGTTTTTGTATTGCTTACATATTTCCGAACAGTATAGGATTCGCAATGGATAATGCCAGTACGAGTGAGTGTAAAACAATCGCATAAACTACTGCGATTCGGCCTCTTGCTTTGTTCTGCAGTATTAAATAATGTACTGTAAAGTGTAAACTGTTTCTTGCTTTGAATGCTTTGTAGTTTGTGGTAGATAAAATAGATATTAGTTTAGTAAAACATCTTTTAATTTGTTTGCGACTTCTAGGTATATCATAGTTTTTCAGTTAATAGAAATTACAGTACAACATTGTGAAAAAGTTTAGCTGTTTTCGAAAAAGTTGTAAGTATAACAAAGGAAATATTATTAGAAGGAAAATCGATATACGCACATATTGAATTATGTACAAGTGTGAAAATTAAACATTTCATCATATTTTATCTCATTAGTAATACAATTTTAACTGGCCGAGGTAAATTATGAAGTGGCCGTACTAGTAGGTAGGTAGCGTACTGTAGTTTCATGGTTTAGCACAGAATACTAATAGGTAGGTACTAATAGTACTAACAAGGTATACTAGTACATTTTACGCATTGTATGATTGCAGTTGACTCCAAAAATGTCCGATTAAGCACAAGACTATTGTATTATACCACATAAATGATAGTACTCTAATACCAAAGACAATGTTATGTTTACTAATATTCATACTGATAATTAAAGCAATTCGTGCAAAATTACCTATTTCCTAACCATTCCATAATATCAAAAATGCATAACGTTAATATTGAAGTTTTCACTTCTGCTGGCACTCCCGGTGTGTAACCTTTTTGTGCTAGACTTTTGTACCAATATAAGTAAGACCACTAACTTTATGCAGAGCAGTCCAATTAATAATTTACTTCAAAAAAATGGAAATCACAATACGATTCTATGTAGTTTTTGTATGTTTGTTAAACGATTACTCGGCCAATAATATTTTTTTTATATAGAAATATAGGTGATAATCTCGAGTTAGTCCCATATTAATTTTATTAAAATCTGACTTGTGGTTTTGGGTTTAGATTTAATGACATATACAGTTTTGTCTATCTTATGACAACACATTGGAAACATTAGCAATCTTTCGAAAATAATTACGATACGAATAATTATAAAATCGCGACGTGGTATCTAATGAAAATGAAATACCTAGTCAGAGTCAGTTTTACAGCACTTAACTATGATAGGTAATTGAATTTTTTTTTGGATAAAATATACTCCCAATTTTCGGCAATTAGATTTAGTAGTTTTTGAGTTTCAGTTATTAATATTAGAGTAGATTCGGATATTATGCCACACTGTAAGCCTTTCTAGAAATAAAATTTGAAACGTATGCAATCAATCAATCTTTATTGATTAATTCAGTTTTTGAACATATCGGTCTTTAATAACTAGAAACTTAAGACGTAATTTATTTCAAATAATAACAAAAATATAATTTTTGAAAACTTGAACAATTATTAAATTAAAAACATGGTAGGCTAATATAGCCTAGGGTCCATAAATGCTTTGAGCCATATTGGCCTCACGATCAAATAATGTTAAAAATACACTATATGTTATTATGAGGACCAAATTTTACAGAAAAATATCTCAGCTTCTACTCCTAAACATTCCTCATGAACCCATAGTATGCAAACCTAGGCATTGAATCCACGATTTGCCCCTATTGTCCAAAAAGTAAAGAGAATCACAATACAAGCTTTTCGTGACAAAAAAATGGGCGACGGGTACCTGTCTACAAACGAATGATAGTTTTTTTAAAAAAAGTATCTTCACGCCCATATCCCCGAAGAGTTAAGCAGAGGCACAACCAGGGTACCGCCAACCGGGCACATATCCTATCCCGAGCAACATGTTTTTTTTGCTGAAAAATTGTAGGCAATATTGTTTTCGCTAGTTGATAAGCTAATCATCATCTCTTCGTACTAAACCTAAAAGTTTGGCCTTCATTGTTAACACATACTTAACTGATTGTTTTTCTAATTCATCAGGTACATTGAGTCTTTTTCCTAATTCGTACAACCCGCTATATCTGCTGGCAGTTCTCTTTTCGCTACTAGGCATCTTAAAGTTTTTTGAGGTACCTTATGGAGCTTAGAAGCTTTTAGTGTTCTCATATTTTTTACTTTGAACATCTTTGATAGCTCTTGCCATCGATGTTTTGTACCATATTTAGCGTTTCCTCTGAGTTAGTGGTTTCGGTATTGTCATTTCCCAAGAAAGAAAAATATATTACTATGTAATCTAGTCGCGGCCAATAAGGCCTATCAGGCCATATTGCTCGAATAGTTGCTGGGCCATAGTGGCCATAGGCACATAATTGCCAAATAATGTGTAACCTACGAACGGGTAAACATTAAAGATATGAAACGATCAGTACACTAAAGTATAAGGATTTGCCTCCAAAATTGGATATTAATAATGTTGTAATATTCAAAACTGGAGTAAATAAAATGATTGAAACTTACCAAAAAATAATATCAAAATACGTAATTTTTTATCACTGCCTATACAAGACACACGCGCACTCGCCTCGTTTCACAGATCAGCTGAGATGGTAAGGGGGACGGATGACAACATTGTGGTCGGTTTAATTAAAGCTTGTAACGGTTAGTTTCTGAGAAATAACCGTAGGCCATAAAGGACAACTAGGCCATAATACCCGAAACTACTCAAGTAATTGTTTACTTTAACGGCATCCTATTGAACTTTGAGTTGGTTATGTGCAGTTTTATTGTGTTTTTCTATATTATCTATATCTTTTCTTATTGTTAATTCTTCTACACAGTAATTAGTTCCAAAAATATTAGGTATGTGAACACAGAACTTGTTTTCAAATAGCGGTTTTTGGTAATTAATTCTTGATAATATTACATTCCTGGGATTGTAGCTCAAAATAGACGAATCTTAGAGTCTTATTAAGGTAAGTAATAATTGCAAAAAAAGAGAACCGGTTACTGTAGAAACTTCTACTTATTATGCATTTCAAAAAGGCTAGTAGATGTTTTAGTTCGTAACAGTGTTGCCATAAGTACGGCAATTGCCTTTCAATTGCACATGTCCGACAATGGCCTATACCTACCGTACAATAAAATACTGTAATTTCATAACTTCAAAACAAAAGAGTATATTATCATACAGATCTTTTTGACAATCGTAATGTTGCTTCAATACATCTTCAATATCATTGAGTTTGTCGCCACTTCATAAGTGTAACCTGTGCTGTCAAATAAAAATGTAAATCTATGGACTGTATCAAATTGACAGTAGCCAGATAGATGACCTATTATTACTGCTTCGAGTGCGTGCGTTTTTACCTTTAAGTGCCAGTAATCCGTCTCACAGACACCGCACTTCGATTTTGGTGTGTTATTCCATGTAGGTATCATACAATACAGGAATGACGAAGCAGGCTTCCCAACTTAGAGCTTTTAGTCCCAAATTTAGGGCGGAAATAGGAATGTTGGGTTTTTTTTAGGGCGTCAAAAACTTTAAGGCTAGTTTTAAAGCCTTAATAATTATTTCATCAATTACTAAGTTGACTGTCCAAAACAAATAAAATTAAGGCCCCATACTTAGTCAGCCAGAAGAGCCAATCAGCGCACTCCTCCGTTCCATGATTACTATGAAATATTGCGCTCTAAAGTAAATGTCTTAAGCGCCAAATCACTATTTTTGACACTATAAAAGTAATTTGAAAAAAAATATAAAAACTGAAACAGTTATCTTTTAGGTATAATACTTATCTATGTTTATGTTAAATCTAGTGTCGATATTTTCATAATAGAAGTAGACAGATGGGTTTTGCTTTCAAAAAAGGGTTAACTTTTTGAATTTTTTCTATCGAGCAAAGTGAAATGAATCGTGTTTTGGAAACACTAGTCTTATAAAGCATATTAATGTTAATCTTGTGTATTTTTGTCGCCAAGTTCCATAATTGCTTTGTATGAAAAAAACAGACGTATTTTAGCATACATGGCCCCTTAACATTATGCATTGGTAGAAATATGTGCGCCATATAAGTTTGCAGGCGAGAAGTGGCTGGAGGGCGCTACTAATGCTGCCAAACAGGAATGTATTTAGGTACCCTAGCGTTTCATTAAAATCGACAACCAATAAGTGCTGGTATGACAACTTAGTAACAGAGGTTACGAGGAAATCATATAATCTAAGTTAAAATATTTTTTTTCTTTTAACACATATAGAATTATACCAATTTTTGTCTCGCACATATTTAAGTATCTAGCGACAACTTTAGGTACCTGTTGTGCGAGTTCCGATAAACAAGTCGTATTATTCTGTAAATACGTTTTCACATGCCATCTCGTGAGGTAAGGAAAAAATCAATAATACGCAGTAATAACTGTTGGTTCGGGCTCCTTTGCAGAATAGACCATCTGCCATCCTGTGCTAGGCAGCTCATAAAAGACGAGCATAGGCTTGCCGTCACTAACAGAGTAACATCTGATTAGGTGGCAGAGTTTCGCAGCAAATCGTCCGGATTGGTACCACCGCCTTACCTATTCCTGCCGCTATAACGTCAACGCTTGACGTTGACGTGTTCCGGTTTAGAGGGTAAGGTAGCCGATAAACTTACTTTTGCTCAAGGTCTAAGATCCCGATCTCAGGTTGGCAACGCAATATTACCAACTTTAGTGTCTCTAGACCACGTGAATTTCTTGCCATCAGGAAATCTGTCTGCTTGTTTGCCTTCCCATATCATTAGAAACCAGGCCCAGAAAGGGAAAAATGAAAAAAAAAGATGTGTGTACTATTCACGCACGATAGAAGTGAAACTTCAGTAAATCGACAAAATAATTAGATGAATATATATTTGTGTCTCTTACCTGTCGTTTTTCCATTGCACCCGTTTTGAAATCACAACGATTCTAAAGAAGTTTCACTTGAATAAAAAACAGTTTTTAATGGTTTATTATTAATGATCCGTTGCCAACCTGAGGCCAGGATCTTAGGCCTAGAGCAAAAGTAATTTTACCGGCTCCCTTACCCTCTGAACCGGAACACGTCAACGGCAAGCATTGACGTTATGGCGGCAGGAATAGTTAAGGCGGTGGTACCAATCCGGGCGAGTTGTTGGAAACTCTACCATCTAGTCAGATGTCAGGGTGTTTGTGACGGAACCTATGCTCACCCTCCACAAGATGTTTGGCAGGAAGGCAGATGGTCTATTCTGCAAAGGAGCCCGTACCAACACGTGGAAAAATCGTTACTGACTTCTGAAGTTTAAATAACAAGTTTTAAGATAAGTTATGGTAAACATAGTTATCATATTTATACAACGAGAAACTCTTTAAACAAAGTCTTGGTTAAGTAGACATTAGGGCTTTTTTGGGGCATTTTAATTTTTGCAGTTAGGGCTATTTTTAATGTCAATAATGAGGAGATTCTTAATACGACTGTATATTTTTGTACGTTTGTTACGCGACTACTCTGCTAATAATGAACCGATTTTGATTATTCTTTTTTTAAAAGTCGGTCATGATTTTGAGATGGTCTCATATTCATTTTATCATGATCCAACTAGTACTTTGTGAGTTATACTTAATAATGCATATATTTTCGTCTAAGTTGACTACATCAATGATGATCTCGGAATCATTTTCATTAAAATGTCATCATCAAAATCAATCATTTCATAAAAAGAATTACCAATCGCGAAATTGAATCCAGTTTTTTTGCAGTTTCACTGCGCTTAATTTGTTACGGTTGTAAATTCCCAATTGTCAAGGTGGTGACTGGGAATCAATCCTCCTTTAGATCGCCATACATTGCTTGCGACTCGTACAAATGCGATTGTTCCCAGTTGCCCCAACTTTGAACGCCACCGGTGGCAACTTTAAATGTAAATTCCCAATTGCCACCGGTAGGGGTCGCAAGCCGAGATCTCGGATACCGAAAATACCGGGATACCGGACCAAATATAGGTCTTCGAAATACCAGTTTTAATTTCGCTAAAACCGACATTTTCGGTGTTGTCGGTATTCAGTAAGATAATATTTGTTTTATTATATTGGAAGGTAAACAAGCAGACGGTTTTCCTGATGGTAAGAAATACTGTAAGTAATAACGGTAGAGTATTTTTTTTACTGTAGGATAAGTAAATAAAAAGTTTTGATTTGAAAAACAAATTCGTAAAACTGTATATTATCTTTAACACACCTAACAAACAACCATAAATGAACAACGCAAGAATCTAGTTCAAATTATAATAAAGCTACAGGTGTAAATTTTTCGAACTTCAATGAGAATTAGTTAAAAAAATAAAATTTCTTATACTAATACAAAATCAACATAACTCTGCAGAGCTTGACCTTAAGGACCTCCCGTAGAACAACTTTTTGCAGCTGATGACCCCGTCTAACCCCTAGTTGTGTTTGAACCACGACTTTTTGGCCATCCCGTTTAAGAAGATTTCTAGCCAATTAAAAATTGTTTTATTTAGAAAGTAATATTTTGTTATTTTTCTGAAATTCTTGTTCCTTACTTACAACCAAAGTTACATTATATGTAATATACGCAATAAAAAATAGGAATTCTATTTAAATCCCGAAAATACCGGAAAATCGAAATTTTTCTAGAGTGAATACCGGTATTTACGTCAATGGTTCGGTATTGCGACCCCTAGTCACCGGTGGTGACTGGGAATCGATTGCCGTACATTGCTTGGTACTATTACAAATGTAGATTGAACTTAAATTCGGAATACCAATTTTTTTTGAAAATACTTCTAATAAAAAGGAAGTAATTTTAAAAAAAGGAGTAACAAAATACGAAGATGTAGGTGTACAAAAATATTTATTTTGATTAAAATTATTCTCAAAAAGATAATTACTTAGTTACAAATTTATATTTATGACTTTATTGAAAATGTCAGAGATGTTAGTCCCTTTCCGACCTGTTACTGGAATCTGAAAGGTTCTTGTGTGATTGATTTTAAATAAAATAAGATAGTTAACAATAACAGATGCAAATTAAAAAAAGGGAAATATTTTCAATTCAAATACATATACTTATGATTTGTTATGAATAAACTAATACCTAAATATATAATTATTAATCACTATTCACGATACTAAAATTAACTTGTCACTGTCTTTATATACAGGATAAACCTGTCTTTGTAATAAGTGTATTAAAAATGGTCATTAATGATTAAAAACTTACCAAAAAATAGAAACACAGACATATTAACAATTCACTAATAGGAAAACGTTCGCTTAACATAAACTTCAACTAAAAAATGGAGGATTATGTGTTCTTGGCCATCAAATGAGCGAAGTTGTACGAATGAATGCGAAAAGAACTTGTTTGTTGTGTTGATATTACGTCATTATGAGTCTCTGAAACGTTCTGTCTCACTGAATCTAATTATTGTCAACCTCCACGGCGGTCTTGAGTTAAAGAGGTATAAAATATTATATTAATAATACCTGTGAACAAATCATACAAATTAAAATCCGATTAGCAAATTATTTGCTTGTGACAAGGTCAGCGGCTCTTAAAGTGGGTTTCTAAGAACCTAGACGTTCTACAAAAGTTTCACCTTTAAATTTTGATTTCATACAAACAATTGGAGTCGAGTATGTAAAATGTGTGTGTGTGTCTGTGTGTGTGTGTTCCAATTTCGAATTTGCATGAAATCGAGATTCAACTGTTTCCGCGAAATGGTTTAGACTTTAGTCCAACGATTCCTATAGGGTACCCCGTAGCATCTGAATGATCCGATAAAAAGTAATCAGAGTTCTTCAAAATTATTCATTTAACGTATTACTGCTCATAAGCTAACAAGTTAGCGATAATTCGAGTCAAAAATAAATTATTTATATTACAGTGACATAGGTAAGTACTTCTTTAATTTACTAATTAAATTTAAACATAAAGTATTTCAATTTAAAAGTATCTATTTTAAAAGTTCTTTTTCCGGTAGAACTTATGTTGTTTATTTACTTACTTAATTTAAGTTATTCAGTAAGGATCTCTTATCTTAAATGTTTGGGAACCCCTGAGTTAGTCAACGATACTAATACCTACACGGAAATACCTAATACCGAAATAAATTAACACCCAGACTCAAAAATACGGATATTTATGTTTATGACACAAATGTCTGCCTCTGCCGAGAATCCGAGACTCGTCGTCGATGTTGCACGTACACACTAATGAAGCAGAATGGGGCAGTTAAGTATGTTGTGGAAAAACTCTACCAGTACTAAACTGACTATGAAATTTTCCCCCGTGTTGGTCCGGGCTCCTTTGCAGAATAGGCCATCTGCCTTCCTGCCAGGCAGCTCGTAAAAGGCGAGCATAGGCTTACCGTCACCAACACCGTGACTTCCTACTAGGTGGTACAGTTTCACAGCGACTCACCCGGATTGGTACCACCGCCTCACCTATTCCTGCTTGCTGTTGACGTGTTCTGATTCGCAAGGTAGCCGATAAAATTGCTTTTGTTCTAGGCCTACAATCCCGGCCTCAGGTTGGCAACGCACATTACCACCTTTGGTGTCTCTAGGCGGCGTGAATTTCTTACCATCAGGAAATCCGTCTCCTTGTTCGCCTTCCATTATCATAAAAAAAATCTTCTAGTATTGGATAGTTACTTTATTAGACGTAGAATAGTTAAACTTTTGTACTATCTAACTTTATAGCTGAGTATTAACGTGGTCCGATAGTCAAGTTGCTTTTTTAAGACTATGTCGCTATGTTTTTCCGTAAAATGATAAACCAATAGGTAATGTTATATACAATTTCCCCTGTTCCGGATATACCATCCGATTTTAGCAACTTACCTCACTGCTTAAGGCCCCATACTTAGTCAGCCAGAAGAGCCAAACGGCGCACTCCCCCGTTCATGATTACTATGAAATATTGCGCTCTCAAGTCAATGTCTTAAGCGCCAAATCACAATTTTTGACACTATAAAAGTAATTTGAAAAAAAAAAACTAAAACAGTTATCTTTTAGGTATAATACTTATCTATGTTTATTTTAAATCTTTAATTGAAGTAGACAGTTGGGTTTTGCTTTCAAAAAAAGGTTAACTTTTTGATTTTTTTTCTATCGAGCAAAGTGAAATGAATCGTGTTTTGGAAACACTAGTCTTATAAAGCATGTTAATGTTAATCTTGTGTATTTTTGTCGCCAAGATCCATAATTGATTTGTATGAAAAAAACAGTATATTGCTGACGTATTTTAGCATACATGGCCCCTTAATGGTTGGTATGATTCATACATAGGATATAAATCAAGCGCAGTAAAGCTGCAAATCAGACTCCAAATATTTTATTAGGTACCCCGTCGCAATTTGACCATTATTTTTTCGAAAGATTGCAAATGATTCCGAAATAGTCCATATAAACTATTTTTTTGTATGAACATTAAAAAAAATTGTGTACAAATTTAAAAAAATACTTTTATAAATATCAAAATATTTGAACACCACATTTTGGTAAAATATGTTGGAAAGCTTTAATAATTTTGTACCAACTTCAACACGCATATTCCGCAAATAAATATATTTTCTTTTATTTTCTAGTAGGTAGTTTTGAAGTTATATTATGTAACGAAAAATATATGCATTATAAGTATACTTAATTCAAAAGCTTAATATGAACTCGGAATAATTACCTATCTTTCGAAAAAAGAACAATTAAAATCAAAAATAGGAAATAAAATACAAATATAACATACAGCCGAATTCGGAACCTCCTCTTTATTAAGAGTAAATTAATAAATTGGTTATCATCAACAGCCATTGATGGTAGTACTCTACCAGTACTCTGTGCAACCACATGTTCGGGTAGAGATCCGCTGCCTTATGTATTTATAATACCATAACCAGTGTTCGGCAAACACCGTTCGCGTATTTTTTAGATCCGGATTTAGGGAAAAAATTCACATTATGCCTTACACCGTGGCCTTTATAACATCTGTTATTTTGAGATATTGTGGCATTGTCCTTCCTCCTTGTCTTATCACAAAATAAAATTTAAATATATTAACACAACGTAACTTCTATATACGTATTTAATATTATGTATATTAGATATGGTGAACAGATACAGGATGTTAGGAGCATGGTTGGACAAACGAAAATGGAAACGCTTTCGGAAAAGGCTGGTATTATTTTTTCTATATATTATCTGTCATTATTATGTGTTTTAATCGCCTTTGTAGTCTACCGGTTCAGCGTCAACTTGACTTGAGGCCCGGGTTCGGTACCTGGATCGGGCAACAAAATAAATAGAAAATGTGTATTTTTTTTAAATGAAAAAAAAGGTTGATTTATGTACCCTGTTTGTGATATGCTTGCCACCTATCACATTTTTTTAATGACTAATTTTTTGCTAACCGTGACGTTTTTACAACTATTTTTTTACAACACCGGGCGACATACTATTACATTGTGGTACTTAGTGTTTTTGGCTAGTCGTGGGTGCCCAACAACCTTATGCCTATCTTATATGTGTGTTGAGATACTTTTTTTATAATTTTTTTAAGTAAGTATCTTCACGCCCATATCCCCGAAGAGGTAGGCAGAGGTACAACCAAGGCACCCACGACTAGCCGAAGATACTAAGTCCCACAATGTGATAGGTGGCAAGCCTATCGCCAACCGGGCACAATTCCAATCCCGACCAACATTTTATTTTATTAGAAATTGGAAAAATCCAATTTTCTTTTTGTTGGCCGACCCGGGATTCGAACCCGGGACCTCATGCAGTCAAGTCCAACACCCGGACCGCTAGACCACAGAGGCGATATTATTTTAGGATAATTTTTAACTATCCTAAAATATCTACTAGTAGTGTAATGGCTTTTTTGACACAGAAGCTCCAAATAAATTTTATTTGTATTACACTAATTTACTGTATTCAAATAAAAAATGATAACCTGCTTTATAAAGTCCAATTTTTCCGGTAGTGTTTTCAAATAAACCCTTTCATCATTTTCGTTTAGTCGAGCCTTTCCCAAAGTGGGCGATAACGCCCCCTTGTGGGCGCTGGAAGCCTAGAGGGGGGCGGTATAAATCTTGAAAAAAATGTTTTTTTTTAAACTAGGCGCAACAAATATGTTATTGAGGTTATTGACAAGAAAAAAACGAGGGGGGGGGGGGCGCTACAAAACAACTGATTTTCAAAGTGGGCGTTACATGAAATAAGTTTGGGAACCTCTGGTTTAGTCGAATCATGTAACACTCTGTATAATTAATAAGTTGGTTTGTTTGTGTTTTTTAAACTTGAAAAGTTCTGCACTGGTTGAAATTCTAGATTGAGCGATCCGGTTCAGGGATTGTTTTATCTGTCATACAACCACAATCTGCCACAGCGAAGCGTGACAAGGTAGAGATACAAATATTTGTTTATAAATTGTGATTGGTTTAAAACCAAAACTTAAAAATATATATTTAAGTTACACAACGGACTACTTACGGATTTACTTTACTTACTTACTTACTTACGGATATTATCCGAGGGTGGTGTCAAGAGTCTCCGAAACCGGCGTGTTTGTATGAAAAGGGTTATGAATGTGAAGGAAGCAAGACAGGTTTGTCAGGATCGTGAAATCTGGCACTCGATACTCTCTGCCTACCCCGTAAGGGACTTGGCGTGAAGATATGTATGTATGTATGTATGTATGTATGTAAACTTACACAATAGGTGTAACATAAAACAGAGACGCGTCTATAACATCTAATGTCGGGTGGTCTCA
Organism: Calephelis virginiensis; assembly: GCA_002245475.1. Classification (NCBI taxonomy): domain Eukaryota; kingdom Metazoa; phylum Arthropoda; class Insecta; order Lepidoptera; family Riodinidae; genus Calephelis; species Calephelis virginiensis. The sequence goes on from NJDC01009940.1 coordinate 13,895, forward strand.
GTCCAAACAGTTGTGCGTTTGTTCTGTTTTATTCTAACGGCCAATATTAATAATCAATCCTAATCCAAAACTTGCTGTCCAAGATTGATATTTTGATCCATTTTTATGTTATCGCTTGCCAATAACATATCTGTGGACAGGATAAATATGGCAATTAGGTATGGGATAGGCCGCCGGATACGCAGCTATCTAGATTGCTTGAAATCCATTAGATTGAGATACATTATTAACATTGGCCGTAAGTCAGTAAAATATAATCCGGTCGGTAATAGAGTCCGGTATAACAGTTCGCTATCCTATTACTGAACTATTACATCTATCTATATTATTTTATGTAAACCTTTATACAAAAACTAGCGGCTCGCCCCAGCTTCACACGGTTATGAAATATACATTTAAACCTTCCTCTTCAATCACTTTATCTATTAAAAAACCGCATAAAAATCCGTTGCGTAGTTTTAAAGATTTAAGCATAATAAGGGACATAGGGACAAAGGAAGCGACTTTGTTTTATACTATATAGTGATAAAAATGTATCCGAACGCCATTTGCCACGGTTATAAATTTGATATAGGTTAGTCACAATAAAAAAATACACTTTTTTTTATTATTTGTTGTAAATATAACGTTAGATAATTTCGAACTCATTCCTATCTTCTCTTATCTAATCTCTCGTCGGTCTTAGATTTCTTTAAACAATACAGGCAAACTGCCTCCAAAGAAGCTCGTAAGGGGCTTGCATTCCCTTGTTAGCCTGGGTACTTCACGTAGAAAATGACGGCGGATGGTCTGCCGTCCTTTCTAACACCTCTTAAGAGGCAAGCAAAGGTTAGATAGGTCATTACCAAAAACACCAAAGTGGCAGAATGATGTGCAGCAGTTCAGCAGTCAGTTCCAAATTGGTAATGCACGAATATCATGTACTGTCTCTGGACGTGTAGGTACTCTTTTTATGATATTGGAAAGCAAACAAGCAGACGGATTTCCTGATGATAAGAAATTTACTCTGCCAAGAGATACCAAAGGTGATAATGGTGAGTTGCCAACCTGAAGTCGAAATGTTATGTTAGACCTCGAGAAAAAGTAAGTTTACCGACTACCTTATATTCCGAAACGGAACACGTCAACGGCAAGCGCCAACGTTATGACGGCAGGAATAGGCAAAGCGACGGTACCAATCCGGGCGAGATGCTGCGAAACTTTACCATCTAGTCAGATGTGGCTGTGTTAATGACGGTAAGCCTGTGCTCGCCTTTTACGAGCCGCCTGACAGAGGATCAGATGGTCTATTCTAAAAAGGAGCCCGGACCAACACGGTTGACATACTATCACTTGCACCACCATAAAAGTATCTTCACGCCCATATCCCCGTAGTGGTACGCAGAGGCACAACCAGGGCAGCCACGACTAGCCGAAGACACTAAGTCCCACTATGTGATAGGTGGCAAGCCTATCGTCAACCGGGCACATATCCAAACCCGAGCAACGTTTTTTTTATTAGAAAATTGTAACCCAATTTTCTTTTTTTTTGTTGCCTGACCTGGTATTCGAACCCAAGACCTCATGCAGTGAAGTCCTACAACTGAACCGCTAGACTTAAACTTATTTGTGACTATGATAGTGTTGATAACAAAATATAGATAAAATAGTGCCTGTGGCGCATTGTTTATACTTTTAATCTTCCATTGTCTCTAACACACACTTTCCATTGTCTGCACTAGGTGAAATAAAAAATACTTTATGCTCGCCGTCGCCTTAAGTCAAACTAATTTTGATATAAACGAATTTATTTCATGGATCAATATCACTTGCAGTATAACAATATAATCTTACATAATTATAAACATCTAGTTGAGTTAAGTTGTCCAAATAAACATTAATCCGACTAGATTACTTTAAAGTACGATAAGGCTAAAACTTTTCAAAAGGATCAAAACACATTTACCTAATTGTGACGTCATCAACCTAGCAACTTTCTTTAATCAGATTTTAATATAAGTATATCTTGAACAAGTTACAAAAACTGAATCTATAACAAAGTAAGCAATATGCTCGTGCTGTGGGTGTTAGTCAACGATACAATTACATAGATAATTAATACATACCAGAATAAATAAAAAATAAATACCCAGACCCGAAAATATAGACACCTAAATGTTCAACACAACACAAATGACGGCCAAGAAAATCGGTAAAAGCAGGTATTAGTCAATGATTTACATAGATTCAGGTGTAGTACCTTTCGAAGAGTCTCATCAAAGAAGTAGTTAACATATCTAACGTCAAAACTTGTTAATATTTCCGTTACTCTCAGCGTTATATAAGCCTTCAACAAACGTCTTCAGTTTTAATTTTGACTGATGTGTAATTGTTAAGTAAATCGTGTCTATTCGCCCAGCACAATATGATCCATCTTAAGATTCAAGATTAATTTCGTTTTGTACATTCGTTCTTCTTCTGTACGTTACTACTATAGCTTATTCTGTGCTAGAAATACTAACAGTCGGCTACCTAATTGACCAAGAGCTTTTCGAGATTGACGACTTTACAAGCTGGAATAACACAACTCATTAGTATTTTACTTCACTATCGCTACGATGACGTCACAATTCAAAAACCTAGCGCAGCTATTGGTAAAAAGTTTTAGTGTGACGTCATAATTGTCAGCGATAACAATGCAACGGTTATTATCACCCTTACTGCGATTGTTTTTTTACACCACTGGATGCTGGATGCTATTATATGCTAACTCGTCATTTCTTTTGACCAAAAGGATATAAAGTTAATCTTTATTTCAATCATATTAATGGCTTTCTTTTAATTTTATATTTTATTTAATGTCAACTCGATATTCCTTTTGACCAAAACGGATGTCCTTTTTAGCCTAAGAACTCACGGAGTGGTTTTTATCTGCCGTTTATACCTGTGTAAAAATATTAATTTTGAGTAATACAAAAATATCTCAACAAATCATTCAACGTCGCGATACGGGAATTGTGTCATTTTGCTATTGGTTGTTGCGTAAGCGCCATTATTACTTAAGCCTTCGTGGCTACATTCACTCTTTCATATGAGTATTATAAGCACGAATCTCATGTGGTCTATAAAATTTTAAAAGTTGTGAACTTTCCTAACAATCAAATGTTCGTCGCCTAATGTAGTGATCGTTTCATCCACTTAACTTTACCGTATCTTAAAAGATCGAATCACATATGTTGTTTATTAATAACTATTTCTCATAAAAATACTGTTGATATCATATAAAGTCAAATACCCCATCTGATATATTGTCCTACTATACAGATGATCTATTCTACCCCTGAAGATACTACTGGCAAAGCTAGTAAAAGCGAAGCATTCATTCGCTTGATAAGAGGATACTCGTATCATACTCATGTTAGATATTTTGTACACTATGATTTAGGTGCTAATATTGCTTAACTTGAACGCAACTTAAAAAAAACGTCGACAGTAAATGCTCTTTTTTTTTCTTTAGAAACTAAAATATCTAAAAAACATGGTACGATCATTCTCCAATAGATACTGGCCGAAACTGTTGCTAAAATTTTTAACAAGATAATTTTAATTTTAAGAAAGTATTTCAATATAGTTGACATTGTTTCAAGCGGGAAAAATGACATTACATTATATTATCAATATTTTTTTAGAGAAACATTAACAATACATATGACGTCTATTCTGCAAACATCGTAAACTCGTTTTAATTATTCCTATCTTCTTCCAATAAAATGCAACAAAAAATAGGACACAACACGAAATACAACGCAATTTTAAATCAAAATCATCTTTTTATCTACATTCCGATTATAATATGTTTGTAGAAATATTGCGTATATGTATATGACAGTTAACATTGTTCTTAAATAACTTTCAAATGATTAACAATTACTAATCAATTGTAATTAACTAATCTATACTTAACTGATTAAATAATGAATTAGTTAAGTAATTTGAAACAACAACATTTTTTTTATTTATTAATCACACTCACGCTAGAATTTGTTTCATCTGTCAAAGTGTCAAAATTAAACACCAACAAAATGGCGTCGGCTATGCTTGATGTGTCCCACCTCGTGTTGCTTTTGGAAAAGATAGACACAACTTAATCTTGGTTTATATAATGTATAACAAAATAGGCACCAGTTCTAAACTAGCTTGACTATGTGAGTTTGAAGGCGCCATCAGGTCGAGTAGGATCGGAGACACGTCCCGTGAACAGCAACTGTCGGGTCGCTTCATCCTGGATGAAGAATATGAAAGGTTTGTTGGCTATGAATTCCGCTTCAGCTTCAGCACCTCCGCCGAATTTGTTCACTAATGACACTTCTGTGAATTGGAAATTATATTGTTACAAAATTTTCTTTTGTCTATCTGGTTACTTTTTCTACGTAAAAGAGATGCGCAGTTGGCCCGGATTGGTATCACTGAACTACCTATTCCTGTTTTCATATCATCGGTGCTCCCCATTGTCGTGGTCTCTGTTGGAGAAAAGACTTGAACGCGTGGTCTAAAATCCCGACCATAAGATTGCGACTCACCAGTTACGTCAATAAAGTTTTTAGTTACCAATAAGACCACTGGTAGGTACTTGCCCGGGTAGGACCGGCCAACCTATTCCTGCAGCCATAACGACAGTGCCATGTGCTCGGAGAAGATTTGTACCATTGACCTAACACCCCGGCCACAGGGCAAGATGCATCTATAACATCTTTGTTTAGCATACACCGATACCCTATCTACTACCATAAAAAAAGAACATTATTGCTTGCCATTAGCATTGCTGTGTTCCTCGTTAAAGGTTAAGAAGCTAATATATTTACATACACTTGCTAATGCACTAATGTATTGCTGACCATTAGAAAATCCGTCTGCTTGTTCGAATTCCAAAAACATAAAAAAACAAACCTGTAGCTGAGTAGGCAACACTGCCAAGTTCGTTGACTTCAATTCCAGACCTCTGCAATACTTTCGACACTTTTAGTCTGTGACTGAGGAGCTGGCCACGAGCGATGCCTGGGAACGATGCAATATCCTCGAAAGCTTGTCTGATGCCCATCTGCAATGTTACATCATTATTAGTGTTGCTATTTTCTCGTGCTAGTCTACGACTCGATTGATGAATATAAACCAATTGTTTTTGATCCAGCTGTTGCCGGATTGTTACCACTGCCTTACCCATTCTTTATAATCACCTGCCATGACTGTGGCCAGTCTTTGCAGCTCAGATGATATTTATTATTATTATTATTTTTGTAATAATGGAAGGCAAACAAGCATAGCTTGATAGAGACGACACCAAAGTTGATAATGGTGCGTTGCCAACCTGAGGCCGGGATGTTAGGCCTCGAGTAAAAGTAAGTTTACCGGCTACCTTACTTTTGGAACCGGAACACGTCAACGGCAAGAATTGGACATTTTGGTGGCAGGAATAGATAAGGTGGTGGTACCAATCCGGGCGAGTCGCTGCGAAACTCTACCACCTAGTAGGTTGTCACGGTGCTAGTGACAGTAAGCCTATGCTCGCATTTTACGAGCTGCCTGGCAGAAAAGCAGATAGTCTCTTCTGCAAAGGAGCACGGACCAACACGGGGAAAAAATGGTGTAGGGCCCAAAAAATACAACATCATCTGCCTAAAGCAGGCAGTTCACCATTTGGTCACCCATACGCAATTCCCACATTCAATGATCTTAACTTTTGAAGACATTTGTCAAAATACAAAATAAACAAGCCCACACAAGTTGATAACAATAATAATGGAAATACCCAATCGTGACGTCAGAGGTAGGTCTGTCACGAAGAGGAAAGATTTACAATCAAAACAAGAACAATAAGGAAATAAGTTTATCATCGCAAGTGGCATTAATAATGTAAGGTCTAACAACCGGTAACGAGATCACATTAACTTCTATGGTGCCTATTTTAGTTTGGAATTACATTCATATATATGCAAATTCTAGCCGCCTTGGAAAAGAAGGAGTGTTCGATATACTTAAATACTACATTTTTCTATTTGACTGATTAGCAAATATATTGAGAAATCAATGTAAAACAACAACAATCCATACTATTATTATAAATTTTAAAGTCTGTATGTCTGTTGCTCTTTCACGGCTAAATCGCTGAACCGATTTTGAACAGGATCTGAGTTCAAAAAAAGGCTATTTTTATAAACTTGACGCCCAAGGGACTATAAATTGTTGATGAAAATTTTTATGAAAATCAAAACTATTCTACACATATGAAGTCGCGGGCAAACAGCTAGCAATTTATATAATCTCCTATGCACTTACATTTAACACCAGGACCTTTGCCAAGAGTTGGTATAGGTTACGTTCGGTAAGTTCGAAATCTATGACACTTTTGGTCTAAAAGCTTATGACACTTTGGTCTTTGTTACCAACAGAGGCGCTGTTCAAAGTTTTCATACAAATAATTTACAGAGACGTTAGCGAGTATAGTAAACTTGAGAAGCCGTAAACTCATGGTAACGGCCCTTAACATAGTCACCTCTCACATTAAAAATCTTATATGTTATATGTCGGAATCCTACATGTTTAAAGTGAAACTTTTATTACATCGTCTCATTTTTTTTCTGTGTGTCGCATGTCGCGTGACGGTGACGACAAAGCAGCGGAGGCCAATATGGCGGCGTCTACAATTTGTAGTTATAGTTAAAGTTTCACTTTTACCGTGATTTCATAAAACCACACAATCCTTTTTATGCCAATTGAAGTGTCTGTCATTTCTGCACCGTTTTAAAAAACATAATATATATGTATATTAGAGAAAGTGCTTACGAGTTAGTCCCAATGCCACTAACTCTTATCAACAAATCCCTGAAAAATATTCAATTTTCTGTGAACCGGTAAAAATTTCCATAGTTCATGTGACATTTCTTCCGTTCGATCTCGTGTGTTTGTGTGACTATAAAAGTACTTTCACACGTAGAAGAAGTCTACTTACCTCTCTAAGAACTCCATCCAGGATAGACGTGTATTCGAATTTAAACCTAGGTAGTGTGACGTCCACCAGACATTCCTGAAGGTAGAGGCTTTCAGCTCGCAAGTTATTCAGGTCAGCAAATATCCGGTCCAGTCCGGTAAGAGAATTCGGTAGGATTGCGTACATTGCGAATTTATTTCCCTGAAAAATTGAATGAATTAATGAATATGCTTTAAAGTGCAAGAACAATTACTAGGTTAGACATGTGTGACATACTAGTGGTGATTCTGCTGGTGACAAACTAAACTTATTTTAAATTGATGCTATCTTTTTGAAATGAAACAAACACAAGGGTGGTGTCAAAAGTCTCCGAAACCGGCGTGTTTGTATGGAAAGAGTAATGAACGTGAAGGAAGCCAGACAGGTTTGTCAGGATCCACAGGTCCGGCACTCGATACTCTCTGCCTGTACCTTAAGGGACTTGGTGTGAAGATATGTGTGTATGTATGTAAACAAAAACAAAAGAGATGTAACATTTTAGACAACATCTCAGATTACTCCGGATATGTCAAATTGTGATGTGTTTAGTCAAAGTTTTCCGGGTGATTAAACGTTTTCCCCGTGTTGGTCCGGGCTCTTTTGCAGAATAGACCATCTGCCGTTCTGCCTGGCAACTCGCAAAAGGTGAGCATAGGCTTACCCTCACTAACACCATGACATCCTAATAGGGGATAGAGTTTTGCAGCGACTCGTCCGGATTGGTACCACCACCTTACCTATTCCTGCCTATTTCAGTTCGGAGGGCTAGGTAGCTGGTAAACTTGCTTTTGCTCTAGGCAGGGCTCAGGTTGGCAACACACTACCTTTGGTGTCTTTAGGCTGCGTGAATTTCTTAACATAAGAATTTCCGTCTGCTTGTTTGCCTTCCATTATCATAAAAAAAAACGTCTGTAGAAATGTGTACAGACTAATCTGACAGCACTAAAAGTGTTTTATATCTTTCCATTACTATCGTTGAAAGAAGATAGCTGTAACTTAAAATTAGTTTAATGAAAGTGCAACAAAATTACTATCACTATCATACTTTTTTTTAATTGGATAAGACCACTAACAAGCATTCGGCTCTTCTAATGATAAGAGGCAACCATAACTTACAAAGACCATAAATAATAGAGGTGCTTCGCAGTCACCACCGGCCTGTGACCGGTGTGACTGTGGCGGTGAGACTGTGGCCGGGCTGTCAGGCCCAATGTGCAAGTCTGCTGGCTAACTTACCCTCAATAACAAAACACGACAGCGCGAAACACTGTCCTTTTGAGGGTATGAAAAACCAGTGCACTGGATCCCTATCAGGGCGAGCTATATATAACTTTACTAATAGTTATCTCGCTCACATCTTACGAGCTTCCAGGTAGAAAGGCACATGGTCTATTTAACAGATAGGACCCGGACCAATACGGGGTTAGATTACAATATGTAAATTAATTTGAATACACAAAGGTAGTCTTATAGTTTCGGAGCGATCTCATTCCGATAACCTTATGTTCAAAAATGTATTTAGAATTATGGCAGACTCCATATTATAGATACTAACAGTGCTATCCGTTATTTTAAAATTTTAGAAGCGGTGGTATTAATCCGGGCGAGCTGCACAGCAAACTATCACCCAGTTATGACTGACTTCACTATTAAAGGAATAATACAGTAACCTTCTACTTACTAAATTACCACTAGCAGGCCATGGAGTCGTCGCATCCCAAAGCCGGAAAACGTCAGTTCGGACTAGTTTGATAAGCTCACTTTTGTAAGATTTGTTAAGATATTATAATGTGTTATTCCTAACTGACACAAATATGTTTATTTAGATCGATTATTTTGCACCCAAAATTATTTATTTAGATGTGGAATGTCATGCTAATAAAAAATCTTCAGACAGTAATAAATCGCGTAAAAAAACATTAAAAAACTGAGAAGGAGGAGTTCCGTTTTGGGAGTTAATTAATCATATCTTACTCACCATGTAAGGCATTCTTAAAATCTTAGCGTCAAACTTCGCCGAATCAGTAAAATAGAATTTATCTTTAACATTCATAAAGTGTGTTTCTTTCTTAATGTTAGGATTGAGGAAGAACATGTCCGTTCTAGTGGCATTCGGCAGGAACTGATGCCGCCATGTTCCCTTGAAGAACAGCGTATTGAGGACGAGGACAACCACTCCCGCCACTTCATCTAAAAAAATGGTAAATTCAAATTTATTTTTTGTTCTTTTCACCTTAATTTTAATGTTAGTCTTAGTGTTAGTTAGTTTTAATAGTTAGGTATTCTTCTATTTAAGGCTAAGACGTATACCAAATATCTTTAAAATCCGTCCTGCAGTGTACGAGATTTTTATTATTTATCTTTTTTGATTATTTATCTGATTATTTATTATCACTACATAGTATAAAGCAGAGGTTCCCAAACTATTTGAGGTTCCCAAACTATTTTGTTCCATAGACCATTATCAAAAGATTTGGTGGACCCCCTGCATGGCCGTAACTAGGTTACATTGTGGGGCAATGCCCTATCCCTATGTGTAAGGTACTTTATCTGTAACCTATGTTGCCCTACTTTAAATTCGACTCTAGCTACAACCCTGACCCAGTGCGGCTACGTTACTACCAATTTCTAAATCACGTAAAAAAATGAAGACTATACTTGATTGTGTTTCATTTTTAGATAACAAAGTCGACTAAACAATTTTTTTATTAATTTTAATTGATATGAAATTAATTTTCATGCACCATCGCTTAGGATTGTATACCCCTATTTTTTGTAACGCCCAATATAGACCCCCGTCGAGTCTGCCGTGGATCCCTATGGGTCCATCTGGACCACTTTGGTCGCTTTCCTAGATTTTTAAAATTACATAACGGATTTTGATGCGTTTTTTTTAATAGATGGAGTGATTCAAGAGGAAGGTTTATAGTATACTCGTATAAATAATGAGATAGAATTTTTTCCACCTGCGCGAATATTTGTTCTATTCTATATTTTTTTGTGTGTATTAAATGCATGGAAGTAGTTTTGATTTAATGTACTTTATAAGCATTATGATTGAAAAATATTAGCGTTCTGCACTTATACTACACATAAAACTATAAGTGTGCCATATTTCATACTCCGCCGTCCTTGTAATTTTCTTATAAAGGGGTCCAAAGGTTTTATGAATATTATGGAAAAAAAATATTTCACAGACCATACAAAGGCTTCTTGTGACAATATTCCCTTTTATGTAGGTACAACAAAAAATAAATCTTAAAAATACCTGCATCAACTAAATTGGGTATTCTCCCCTCGGTAATTTTAGACACCCAGTCGTTTATAACTCCAGCTGCTAAGGCAGGATCAGTAAAGTCCAAACTGGTTAAATCAGTCTTGTAGAACTCTTGAGCAATGGCGGCGAAACGCTGACGTGGTTCTACGTGGGCTCCAATGTAGATTTTACTTCCTAAGTTTAAGATGTACTGGCTAGATTGAGTCTGAAACATTTATAAACTGATTAATACGAGAACTTTTGAATCTAATATATGGAGTACAAACTTTTTTAGAGAGGAAGTGAACTAGCGGTTCACCAACAGACTACTAAAGATGCTCGCGTAGGTCCACTTGATGCAAAGTTATCAGTGTCCAACAAAAGCAAAATGGATGTTTAAGTGGATGTTTAAAAAAAGGTGAGCTTGTAAAACGTAAAAAAATATGATATATTTAACTATTCATAATCAAAATTTTCTTTTCTTTTATTTCACATACCACTCGATAAAAAAAAAAAGTCTTCACGCCCATATCAAGCAACAAGTGGGCAGATGTACTATAAAAAACCAGAGCCGATGACATTAAGTTTCACTAAGTAATGGGTTGCCAATTATCAACCAGGCACTTATCCAATCCCAAGAAAAGTTGTTTTTATTAAAAAATTGGTAAAAATATGTTTTTCCCTACCCAGGAATCGAACCTGGGACCTCGTGAAGTTAAATCCAACACCAGACCAAAAACAAAAACTGAGATTTTTCATTTTAGGTGATCCACATTATTCAACTATTTTTTTTTATAAGATAGCGAACAAGCACACATTTCTCCTGATAGTAAGAAATAGCCTTGGCCTATAGATACCATAGATGTCATAGGTGCGTCGCTATCTTGTGGCCAAGATGTAAGACCAATTGTACAAGTCTACCGGCTACCCTCCAGCGGTCTTGTTGGTCTGGAGCTTCACCTTAGCTCGTGTCTTACGAGTTGCCTGATAGGAAGGCATATAGACTATCGCATACACAGCAAAATGGTATACCATTGCAGAAGCACTAGCATGAACATACACAGACTACTCAAACCACATTATGAAAATGAATGTCAATCTTTTTAACGATTAATCTCATGTTTCTAACGTTTCTTCCAATCTCTTAAAAGATCGCCTCTGTGTTCTAGTGGTTCAGGTGGTGGACTTGACTGCATGAGGTCCCGGGTTCGAATCCCGGGTCGGGCAACAAAGAGAAAATTTGTCCAAATTTCTAATAAAATTAATCGCCTCTGTGGTCTAGTTGTCCGAGTTTGAATCCCGGGTTCAAATCCGGGATTCGGACAACCAAGAGAAAACTTGATTTTTACAATTTTCTAATAAAAATTAATCGCCTCTGTGGTCTAGCGGTCCGAGCGTTGGACTTGACTGCATGAGGTCCCGGATCCGAATCCCGGGTAGGCCAACAAAAAGAAATTTGGATTTTCCAATTTTCTAATAAAAAAAAATATTGGTCGGGATTGGAAATGTGCCCGGTTGGCGATAGGCTTGCCACCTATCACATTGTGGGACTTAGTGTCTTCAGCTAGTCGTGGGTGCCCTGGTGAGCCTCTGCCTACCTCTTCGGGGATATGGGCGTGAAGATACTTTTTTTTCTTTACAGAAATTACCTGCAAGGAACTTAGTATCTTCGAGAATTTTTCTCTAACTGCAGTTTGGTTTGCATCAAAACCCAGCACAGATGCTAATTCAGCTCGAGTGCTTCCAGTCGCCGCCTCTGTCAGTATGGCTAGTGCCAATTTTAAGCCTAATGGAGACACGAGGAAGTTCTCGCTTGAACTAGATGCCAATCTCTGAAAGAAATAAGAAATCATTATTATCTAAAGTTGTTCTACCCATTCTGATTTCTAGCAGAACGTCAAAAATCTTATATACAGGGTTACTTTAAACGGACCGTCCAAACTTTAATATAAGGGGTTAATTGATAGTGCAATCTAATTGCCAAATTGTAATATTTACTTTCATAAACAGTCATTTAAAACCGTCCGCAAAAATGTTTCACTTGGCACGCTACGTCGTACCTAGTACGAGTCATGACGTCACCAGCCTGCGAATGCGACTACGGTCGATGTGAACCAGTTTTATGCTCTGTTTACGTATTACAATGCATCTTGTATTTTGCGACGGATAAAAAATATTATTTTATTTTTTCATAGATTTATTATCAAAAAAGGAAGGTCAGGGAAGATTTAAAACATAAGAAAAAAGGAAAAACTGCGAGAAAGCTAAGAAAAAAATTTTAATTTAAAGTTATATCTAAGACCATACAAACAGAGTAGGAGGAACAAAGTTCGCGTACACGCCTAACTCCACCGATTGGCCGAGCCTTGGGTTCAATATCCGACGGGGGCAGGCAATTGTGTGATAAACATCTAGATGTGCGCATTTCTGGATCTGGGTGTGCTGATAAAATTGATTCTTGTATCTATTTGAGTATTTTATTGTATGACCATCGTTGACTAACACCCTTACACAAGCATTTAATTTGCTTACTTTGGGGTAAAGTTCAATTTGTGTAATTTTTTTTATATATTATATAGAAAATGAAACAAGCAGACGGATTTCCTGATGGTAAGAAATTCACGCCGCCTAGAGACACCAAAGGTGGTGCGTTGCCAACCAGAGACGGGATTTACAGCTATCTTCTTTAAACGATAATAATAGAAAGAGACAAAACACTTTTAGTGCTGTCATATTTGTCTGCTCACATTTCTACAGACGTTTTTATGAAAATGAAAGGCAAACAAGCCCACGGATTTCCTGATGTTAAGAAATTCACGCCGTCTAAAGACACCAAATGTGGTAATGGTGTGTTGCCAACCTGAGGCCGGGATGTTAGGCTTCGAGCAAAGGTAAGTTTACCGGCTACCTTACCCTCCGAACCGGAACACGTCATGACGTTATTGCGGCAGGAATAGGTAAGGCACTGGTACTAATCCGGGCGAGTCGCTGCAAAACTCTACCACCTTGTCAGATGTCACGGTGCTAGTGACGGTAAGCCTATGCTCGCCTTTTACGAGCTGCCTGGCAGGAAGGCAGATGGTTTATTCTGCAATGGAGCCCGGACCAACACGGGGTATTTTTTTTGTTTTAACTTTTATTTATAATTAAAACACTTTTGTTTTAAAATGTTAGATTACTTCTTAAATTAATTATTTGAAAGATTTTCGATTTATAAACAGATATTGTACCTTCTCCTTATTTTGATGTACTTATCTTCTAAACGTTGGTCGTTTGGAAAAAATCGCTTGTTAGCGATAAAACCACCTTTTGTATAATATATGTTTTTATCAATATAATATGTAACAATCTCATGATTTAGTTGTACAATAAAGAGTTTATTATTATTATTAAATACTGTAAAATATCTGGTTTATGTAGGTGTGCTTTATAAACTTGAAAAGTTCTGCACTGTTTGAGCTATCTAGATAAAACCTGCGATCCGGTTCAAGGATTATTTTATCTGTCATACAACTACAATCTGCCACAGCGAAGCGTGACATGGGAGAGTTACACCCGTATTCAAGAAGCTTACTTGGCTAAGTAATGAAAAAACGCTGAGCGAAGTACGACATTTAGCTATGTGTTACTTACGTCAAGGCATCCAATTCATGAACAATACTTAGAACTGATATTGAACTAAGTATTGTTCATGAATTGGATGCCTTGACGTAAGTAACGCATAGCTAAATGTCGTACTTCACACAGCGTTTTTTCATTACTTAGCCAAGTAAGCTTCTTGAATACGGGTGTTAGTATATAAAAGTTTATTGAATTAAAACTAAAAAAAAACGACTTCTATTTCAATAAGTAAATACCTAGATGGGTACACATAATGTTTTTCTTCATCACCTTGGGATTATTAGCTCAAATTTGGAGACTTAATGTCTCCACTTCAAAAATACGCTCTTTCAAAATAAAACAGATCAGTAGGGTTACTCTTGAATATCGATTTCATGCAAATTGGAAATTTGAATCGGATGTGTCATTCCTCCTAAACACAGTACTAGCAATGAAATCGATATTCAAGAGTGGGTTACTCTTACTCTACAGAAATGACGAAGAAATCGATTAACATATAAAAGTATAGGATTCGAACATATAACCTCTTTTTTAATCAACTTATTAGAAAAATACGGATTGGTTTGATCCCTAAAACATCATGTGTCAGCTACACGCAAAAAGTAAAATTTTTTTACAAAATATTTTTTGTTAAAATCTTAAAACAATATTACCTTTGTGAGAGTCCAATCAAATTTGTCATAATCAGCTTGTGATGGAGCATATTTGTCCATAGAATCCCAATTCTCTACGTCCGCTTGTGTGCCGTTCGGTGTGATTGGCATTGCTTGGGCCAACGCCGGCACAGCAACGCCAGGTTTGCCAAACACAGATGCCAAGTACTCTGGCGTCAATGTCAAGTTGCCGTAGCATATTGATATTGGTACTGAAAAAAAATCAACATTAAGCGTTTAGGTTAAGAACTCCCATACCTGACATTGACTAAAAAAGTCGTGAAAACGATTGAAAGCCATATTTATAAAAGAAAAAGAAGAAGAAATCATGTATAGGTACGTTAGTACTCGTATTGTGAGGCAGTGTATATTTTAATTTCATATACATAAAAATAACTACGTTAAAACAACCGACTTCAAAAATAAAAAGTAAAAAATAATAAAGATTTAATATTAATTACATACTACCTATTATATGCCCTATTTACTATATAATAGGTTTGAAGTCGGTGCCAAGCCTTAAACTAATAATTATAATATGTAAGTATTAAATTGGCTTGGCACTGACTTCAAACCTTTTAGTAAATGTCACATATAAATAATACGTAGTATATAATTAATATTAAATATTTTTTACTTTTTAGTTTTGAAGTCGGTTGTTTTTAACTTATAGCCTGTTTTTTAATTTAATTCTACAACCCGAATTTAATTAACCACATTTAACTGACATTGAAAAAAGAAAGTTATTTCTAAGAATCTTTTTCATTTAAGATAGCGTACCTACTTCCGAGGTGATCCCATTACCACCAAATCTAGGTCTTATGGTGTAATCGAATAGAAGTCAAGGAAAATACTCAATTTTCGGTGTTATTAGACGAGATTATATTGAAATCCAAGTCGGATTTTTGCAGTTTTCTGAGGTGTAAACTATGCTAACCTTTCGTAATTAAATCTATTGACGTGTTCATATGCGTCCGTTATGATGATGTAGGTTCTGTTGTGTTGTTATTTTACTATATTGCATCATGTTTTAAGTAAAAAATATCCCTGGGGCCTGAACAAATTACATAAATTTATGTAATCTTAAAGTAAACAAATTATATGCTTCTATTAATGCCGCTTAGCAAGGATACATAGCAATACTTGTATTGTTATAATTTAGTATATATAGTTTTCCCGGGTTCCCCTGTGTTTTTCCGGGTCCTTTGTGTAGAATAGACTGTCTTCCATCGTGTTTGGCAGCACGCCTTAAGAGGCGAGCAAAGGCAAAACGGGTCATTAACAACAAAACCACTGGTGGTTGAGTGTTATGTAGCCAGTAACATCTATCCGGACATGTTACTGGCTACATAACACTCAATGTAATGCAATGCACCACCTCTTTACTGATTCCTGCCTGCCTGCCTTTACTGATTACAATAAAGATATGATTATTATTATTAGTTTGTTCTTTTTATATTAATTGAATAAGAAGCTTTTTAGGGGAAGGGCTTCTTCAAGTAACTCTTTAATGAAAGTTACAGACAAAGTCGAAGACATTACTATTAGGTTAATTATTATAGATGACGAATAAGATAATTTTACAATTATAAAGCACATCAATTTTGTATTAATTCGTTTTAAAAACCCATGTTCCGATTTTCTAATGTAACTTATAAAAATCGGTAATAGATTTTGTTAACATTTTTCGATAATGGCACCACACTATTTATGAATCGCAAAAAACTTACAACATTGCTAATGTCAATTTAGTCTCTGAGTTTAAGAAACAGGCTATAGTTATTTTTATTTAATACTTTTTAGTTTACTGCTGCTATAATTTAATTTAATAACAATATACACTGGAATAGGTGAAAGTAGATAAAAAAATGTTCATAAAATACAAACTAATGGGCCAACCTGAATCAAATTTTCATGGGACCAATTCAAAACTATTCCGCATCGAACAAAAAACAATTACATAAATCGGTTCAGAAACCTCGGAGAAATTGGTGTACATAAAAAAAAATACCGGCCGAATTGAGAAACTCCTCGTTTTTTTTAAACTCGGCTATAAAAGAAACAAACACGGATATCTTGATGGAAGGACAGTAAAGAGGCAATGCCAGTTTAGGGTTTAGATTTAATATTCGCAGGTTTGCGGATTCTACTTTAAATAAGAAATATAAGAAAATTACGAGAATGAAAAGTCAAGTCGTGGCAGCAAATTGACGTAATAATAATAATTGGTTGATGTTTTTAGCTGTCTTTTTTGTATCTATTATCAGTAATTTAATAATATACGGCCAATGTTAATAATGTATCTCAATCTAATGGATTTCAAGCAATCTCGATAGCTGCATATCCGGCGGCCTATCCTATACCTAATTGCCATATTTATCCTATCCACAGATATGTTATTGGCAAGCGATAACATAAAAATGGATCAAAATATCAATCTTGGACAGC
>NJDC01009940.1:31249-69769 GCA_002245475.1 Calephelis virginiensis
TAACCCTTTTTTGAAAGCAAAACCCATCTGTCTACTTCAATTATGAAAATATCGACACCAGATTTAGCATAAACATAGATAAGTATTATACCTAAAAGATAATTGTTTCAGTTCATATATTTTTTTTTCAAATTATTTTTATAGTGTCAAAAATAGTGATTTGGCGCTTACGACATTTACTTTAGAGCGCAATATTTCATAGTAATCATGGAACGGGGTAGTGCGCTGATTGGCTCTTCTGGCTGACTAAGTATGGGGCCTTAAGCTTACAGCTTAGTTTTTACTGATCAGCAAAGACAATATATGTACTAATATCTGGTATTACCAATGGGCCTAGATACTAAATATGCCCAGTTGGCGATAACACGGTACGTTATATGTAATAATATATACCATTACCATCATCATGGTCAAAGGTTTGCCACACAACCACATTATAGGACAAGCATATTAATACTCAAAGGGGACAAGTACTATCGCCTAATCGTGGGTGTTCTGGTTGTACATCTATATAAAAAATATGTTTTGTTTTTAATAGGGTTCCAAAATATGCTAATGCTATTTTTAGACTGCCAACTAGAAACACGAAAAGGTTATCAATTCAACTGTAGTATTTTTTGTACGTTTGATAAGCGTTTTCTTTGTCAATAACAACCAGTAGCGTTACTCTTGAATCTCGATTTCATTCGTGATGGAAATTGGAATCGGATACTTCACTTTCGGTACTCTTGCACTCAGTAGTAGCGGATTATTTATAAAATAATTTATTGTTTATTATTATCTAATGCGGATGGATGTAGCTACAGATCAGATCACTCGGATATTATCCGAGGGTGATGTCAAGAGTCTCCGAAACCGGCGTGTTTGTATAAAACGGGTAATTAATGTGAAGTAAGCCATAGGTTTGTCAGGATCGTGAGGTCAGGCACTCGATACTCTCTGCCTAACCCGTGAAGTATGTATGTATTAAATAAATGCCAATAATTCGCTAGTATTGTGTTCAAGAGTACCTATTTAAAATGTCATCAGATTCTATTTTCTAATTTGAAAGAAATCGAAATCCCCGAGTAAACTTACTGATTTTGATATTGTTTTTAGGGAAGGTAGGTCACGATTTCAAGGTGCTCCCATATATTTTAATATAATCCCACGAATGCCTACCTATCGTGAAAGAGATACTATAAAATTACGACTCGGTAGTGAAGTTGAACTCGCTTTTTGCAATTTTACGACACGTAAATGAAATGTACCTACGTAATTAGTAATGACTAAAAATAGGTGTCTCAATAAAAAAGATACGTTAAACGTAAAAAGTCTTCTGAATTTGTCGAGATTATTACTAGGTGGTAGAGTTTCGCAGCGACTCACCCGGATTGGTACCACCGCCTTACCTATTCCTGCCGCCATAAGGTCATGACGTGTTCCGGTTTGGAGTAAAGTATCCGGCAAACTTACTTTTGCTCGCTAACATCCGATCCTCAGATTGGCAACGCACAATTACCACCTTTGGTGTCTTTTGGCGGCGGGAATTTCTTACCATCAGGAAATCCGTCTGCTTGTTTGCCTTCCAATATCATAAAAAAAATATTAGACAAAGACAATATGTTTACTCTTATGATGATGAAACTAAGTACATAATTATGAATAGCACCTAACTTATGGCATTGAGTTGTCTCTGCCTAAATAAAATGAAGAGTTTTATAAAGTGTTAATTGAACTTGTATTTCAATGTGCGTCAGTCAACCTCTAAATTAAAGGAACCGTGAACAACAAAAATTATACAAGCAATGAATAATTTATTATAAAACGAAATGACAATAATCTACAAACGAGATTTAAAAAAGGAGGACTTTCAAAAATAGGAGGAGTTTCAATAAGGAGGAATTTCAAAACAGGAGAAGACAGTGGTGTTAATTTAGTTGCGCACTGACTAAACTAATTTTAAGTTATCGCTGTCTTCTTTTACCGAAAAGTAACAGAAAGAGCCAAAACACTTTTAGTGCTGTCAAATAAGACCGTACACGTCATTTCTACAGACGTTTAATCGGAAAACGTTGATTCAAAATATCACAATTTGACATATTCGGACTAATCTGACATGTCTAAAACGTTCCATCTCTTTTGTTTTTGTTTCATTTGAAAAAGATAGCATGCATCTAAAACAAGTTTAGTTTATGAATAGCAGAATTACCACTAGTATGTTTTTTTGTGTGTGTTATTTGCTTGATAAACAAATTATGATGATTGTTGTATGAAAGCAAGTAGGTATGTAACATCTCCTGTTCAAATTTGATAAAGATCAGTAGGGTTGCTCTTGAATCTCTGTTTCGTGCAAATTAGGAATTGGAATCGGATATTAGGTAGGTGTGTCATTTAAGGTACTCTAGAACGCAATACTAGCAGATTATTACTTAGTTAATAATAAACAATACGATTTTGTCGGATTCGTTTCAATTTTAGGAACTAAATATTAACAATCTGATAGTACTGTGTTCAAGAATACCTAAAATGACATATGCAATCCCAATTTCCAATTTTGCACGAAATAAAGATTCAAGAGCACCTAGCTCTACTGAAATAGCAAGTGGATTTTAAATAACTTTTGATATTTTTTATTTATCTAGTTATGTAGTTATCTAGTTATGTCCGGTAGTGGATAAGTGTGTATTTTAATTTTTCTAATAAAAACAACATATGCTAGGATTGGACAAGTAAACCAGTAAATCACATTGTACAACTTTGGCTAGTTGTAGATGACCCGGATGCATTACTGCCTACTTCTTCGGAGATATGGGCGTAAAGATACTTACTTTTTTACTTAGACGGTATGATATTGAAATTAGACTGCATATAAATTATTCGTGTATCTTAAGTTAGTTATTTATATAATTAAGATTTATGTCATTGTATCTTTGCCTAAATACATACATCCCCGAAGATGTAGGTACCTAGGTAACGGTAGACACAGTATTCATATTTTGAAATGAAGAAACACTTGTACTATTTTACGTATCACTTATAATTTATTATTTTATAAATATACTACCGGTTTCGCTTAGAATAGCATCATCAGGGCTAAAACTGAAACTAATACAAAATAGGTAGTACAAGCGTTTCTTCATTTAAAAATATTAATATTCGTAAGCTTTACCAAGAGCCGACAATGGAAAATATCAAATATGTAGACACAATATTGACTTTAATATAAAAATATTATTTAAGTTAATTTTACAAAAAAAAAACTATGATTTAATAGTTATTATTTTAATTATTTACGTTTTTTAGGGTTTATGGTTAGCTACCACCGTTTCCAACCCGTCAGGAGGAGAAAAAGTCGGAGTATTTTTCTATGATTTTTTATCCTATCGATTCTGCAAAGGAACCCGGACCAACACGGGACCCTACCTACCTACCTAGTTGTTCTGTGGAGAAAAAACGAAACAGTCACCTTCAACCAGGGTATAGAAGGTGATCTTAGCAATTTTATAGTCAAACTAGCGGCCCGCCCCGGCTTCGCACGGTTATGAAATATACATATAAACCTTCCTCTTCAATCACTTGACCTATTAAAAAAACCGCATCAAAATCCATTGCGTAGTTTTAAAGATGTAAGCATAAAAAGCAGTGTTACCAACTCTCCTGTTTTAATAGTAGATTTACTGTTTGTAACGTGACAACACTGTTTCCTGTTTTAGTACGATTTTCTACTGTTTTTTATGCCAGTGTTGTTATTGATACGGCATGCGCCGTAATATTATAAATTGCTGATCAAAGGCATTTTACGAGTACATACAAAATCCGAAATAAATGAATGTTTATCATTTGATGCTACTGAAAATGGTATTAAAAAAGTTTAATCAAAGGATGTACGTTTTTAACAAATACAATGAAACAGAACATGCTGAGGATAGAGTAATACACAACAATGAATAATGTTGGTATTTTTGAGTACCTATTTTTAATAAATAATGTTTGTAATTTTGATTTCCTATTTTTAATAAATATTGTTTGTAACTTTGAATATCTATTTTTAATGAATTGAAATAAATGAATGAATAATGTAATTGTTTTTTTTTTCAATAATGTACCATTAAAAAATATGTTAATTAAAGAAATGCTACTGGTAGTGCTGCAGTAGTTTCATTAACTATACATTAACTAATTCTATGTCCCAATTGAAAGGTTTTAGAAATAGTACATTATGTTTTGAAAATGTATTTTTTTTGTTTTCTACTGCTTTTTTAAGATTGATCTGCTGCTTTTCTAGTCACTGGGGTTGGCAACACTGATAAAAAGGGACATAGAGACAGAGGAAGCGACTTTGTTTTATACTAGATATGTCATGATGACTCAAAAAAGCTGAGCTAACTGACTGTAATGATTAATTAACTATTTTTAGGTCTAGGTATTATCTGAGACTATGTTTTTATGATGTTAGAAGGCAAACAACACGGATTTCCTGATGATATTCACGCCGCCTAGAGACACCAATGTTGGTAGTGGTGCGTTGCCAACCTAAGGTCCGGATGTTGGGACTCGAGCAAAAGAAAGGCTACCGGCTACATTATCCTCCGAATCGGAACACGTCAACTGCAAGCACTGACGTTGTATAGTGCCAGGAATAGAGAAGGCGGTGGTATTAATCCGGGCGAGTTGCTGCGAAACTAGTCAGATGTTACTGTGCTAGTGAAGGTAAGCCTATGTTCGCTTTTTACGAGCTGCCTGGCAGTGGTCAATTCTGCAAAGGAGCCAGAACCAACACGGGGCATTGACTATGGTTAACTATTAATGGTTAACTATTTTTAAATCTTGGTTTATTAGCCCTGATGGTGCTTGTATATCGAAACCGGTTAGCCAACCAACCAACCATAAAAATAAAAAAATAAAATATATTGTGGAAAGTACAAGTGTTTCTAAATAAATTGCATCAAGAATGGAATTCCACCAAGCACCGACCGCAACGATAAGAAGTATAGAATTATCGGACTATTTACTAATTTCTGGTATAATTTTATAATATTATATATAATACATATTTAGTGTTTATAGTAATAAATAATAAATATATATAGTTAATACATTGCTTAGTCTAAATCTAGGTTTTAACCCAAGGTCTAACTAATGCATTAGGTGTTAATATTTTTCAATTTCCCCTTTTCCTCCCATATTATACTTGACCGCAACGTTGGCCGAGGGGCTAGCGTACAACCCACTGATCAACCGCGAGGTTCAGGTTGGACTCCCGACGGAGGCTGGCATTTATATGATGAATATGTATCTGTCTGTTCATTAAATTCATACGGTATATAGGTATATAAGTATTTCTACGTATTGGAATCGTTGACTAAAACCCGTAACACAAGTTAATGATTTGTTTTTCTACTTTAGGCTTAGATCAGTTTTATGTTATTTACTTAGACATATTTACTTATTATTGACTGTCAGCCCGTCGTAGCTTAACACGGGTGGACAAACTTATGTTATTATCTATATATTATTACGTGAAGTAAAAACTTTGGACCCCTATTTACGAAAATTGCGCTGACGGAGGAGCATAAAATTTGGCACACTTATAGTTTATGTGTAGGAAAAGTGCAGAACGCTAATATTTTTCAATAATAATGCCTATAAAGTACATTAAATAAATAAATAAAACCTTACCCACACTACCATGCATTTGACACACACAAACAAATATATTAATGATAACGATAAAAGATCACAGAGGGCGCACCATACAGTTGGGAAACAAAATAGTTGGGCAAGAAATGAAGATGGCGACCAACGGGCCACCACTAGTACATATAAACCTTCCCCTTGAATCACTCTATCTATTAAAGAAAACCGCATCAAAATCTGATCTAAGCATACATAGGGACAGACAGTGAAAAGCAACTATGTTTTGTTATATAGAGCTCGCTCGCAAGGGCGTGAAGATACCTCATACCACAATTACGTACGTACATAGATAACCCTGAATTAATTGCCTTTACGCGGTAACGGGTTTTCCAGACCATTAGCAAAACCATACGTACTTTATACATTACTGGGATGTGATCTGATGTAATAGATTGCAAAATAAATAAAACCTCCACCTTACATTTTTACGATCTTTTTATTTTATCTAATTTACTTATTAAGTTTCAGATAGTTACTTTAATAAATTCGACAATACCGAACATATTTGTTTATTTAAGTACTAGCATTTTCACGCAGCTTCGCCTGCATAACTTGGCTTCTACTGCACCGAATATGATGAAACAAAGCCTATGTCACTCAGAAATAGTGTATCATTCTAAAGGTGAAAGAATTTTTAAAATCGGTCTAATAGTTTCGGAGCCTATTCATTTCAAACAAACAAACCAACAAACAAAAAATCAAACATTTTTTATTTATAATATTAGTTTAGATCATTTTAAAGTTATTGAACAATCGAATAAATTGAAATTATTGTTAGTATAAGTTTCGGAGCCTATTTATTTCAAACAAACAAACAAAAAATCAAACATTTTCTCTTTATAATATTATTATAGATAATTTGAAAAATATAGAACAATCGAACAAATTGAAATTATTGTTAGTATAAGTTTCGGAGCCTATTTATTTCAAACAAACAAACAAAAAATCAAACATTTTCTCTTTATAATATTATTATAGGTAATTTGAAAAATATAGAACAATCGAACAAATTGAAATTATTGCGCTTCGGCTTTACACTTTTTACACTTTATATTTTTATATTTAAATTGACTGACCTAATCTAAATTTAAGCTAAATGATTAATTATGTAATAACAACTCTATACATCTTTAAAATACATTCGGATTTCCGAAGCGTGACGAATATAGCCGAAGCGCATAATTTAAATAGTACTACTATACTTTGTTGTCCATCTGTCTGTCAAGACCCTTTTCCTAAGAAAGGCGTGGAGGTATCGGGCCAAGGTGGTGGCAAATACTTAAGTCTACTGTGTCTTAGAGCTGTGAAAAAATCAGTCTTTTAAGTCAACACAATGAACCGACCACCATGAGGGTTGGTGATACAGAACAGAAGGTTCTTTATCACCAGATGTCAGGAGACCCTAAAGACCTAGCAATCTATGTCCCTAAGACCCTAGATGCCTACCAGCCCTAGCCCTAACATAAGGTTTAATATATACTTATATAGATAAGTGCGGGATGTCTGTACCAATAGACCTAAGGTAGCAGACAGAAACCTACGGGTAGGATAGGTAGTAAGGATGTGGTGATATTCTCAAAGCAGATCAAGCAGGCTCACTTGACCGATTAAGGACTTGAAGGTGTCTTCGCCGCTTTGAGGGGATGGTAAATGAGACAAGAACCAAGGTTCTAATCTGATTTATTGAGAGAAATCTTAAGTATATATACAAGTTGCACCGACACACACAATCATACAAAAATCTTTGTAATCCATCCGTGTAAATTGTAGATGCAGCATCTTTTATTGGTGAAACATCAGGACGTGCTCATATGTGAACTCCGCTGTCCTCCTTTCAGTGGCGTTTCAGAAGTTGCTTGTATGTTTAATGTGGCTTTGGTCACGTTGAACAATAAGATATAGCCGTTTATGCCGCAAATTTCTGCCAATTTTCGAAACTCGCCAGGAAAACAATACTTGAAAATCTCATAAAGCAAAGATCAAGGAAAATTGCGAAATCCGTAAATTTTTAGCAGTTTTCGTGATTGGTAAACTTTTTATTTTACAATACAATAAAATAATTCTTTATTGTGCACCAAATACACAAAAACTACAAATACATCAAAAGAAACTTAAATTATAAGATACACAAAGGCCGCCTTAAAGCCAAGTCAGTCATTTCTTCCAAGCAACAATCAAGTATAGAACTAGATTTAGCGAGATACTGTGTAATGGTGCTCTTAAAAATATAAAAATACATCTAACACTAGACAAAATAAATCATCCTTAAAGCAGAAGCCTGTTTTAATTATATTTCTTTGTTTCCAAACTTTATAGTGATCTGTGATCTGTGATCTTTTATCGTTATCATCAATATATTTGTTTGTGTGTGTCAAATGCATGGTAGTGTGGGTAATGTTTTATTTATTAATTTAATGTACTTTATAAGCATTATTATTGAAAAATATTAGCGTTCTGCACTTCTCATACACATAAACTATAAGTGTGCCAAATTTTATGCTCCTGCGTCCGCGCAAATTTCGTAAAAAGTGGTCCAAAGTGTTGGCATCATGTATTAATATATAGATTAATGTATTTGTATAATTGTATGTGCCTTGACGAAGTATGAAGTTGATGTAGTCTGATATTGATAAAAATTTATGAAACCATCTCAGAATTATTATTAGTTTTCCTTAAAAATAATGATTAAATCGCGATGTGCTAATGTAATCGTTGTTTTACAGTTTTTCTTCGCTTTAATTTGTTTAATTAAACATACAGTAAAGGCATTCAGATATAAGGCAACTAGGCAAACTTATTTTTTATTTCTTGATATGAAAGTTGCGCCAAACTGTCTACCACCAATAGTCTTGTTGGTATTGACCTATATTTTAACCTGTAATCGCTTTTTATGAGCTGCCTGACAGAGAGGCAGATAGTCTATTCTACTCGCAGACATTCAAAAAATGTTTTAAGTGAGTATGGTTTAGTAATTAGTACCTAACTACATTGACTTGTTGAAACTTGGTTTTCCCTACGTATTTTCTAACTCAAATTTAACCTAAAATTAACAGTGTGTTAAAAACTAAAACAATTTCAGAATATTCTGACCTTTTTCTGACCTGTACGTTATTTCAAGACTTGTTTAAACATAGGCCATCTTTTACAACTTTTTAATAAGAACAACAATTAGTAAATTTTTCACAAAAAAAACTGAAGAAATACTCGGTTTGCGACAGGTTTGTTACATATTACGTTGTAATACTAAGTAGGTAGTATCTTTTCCCCGTGTTGGTTAGGGCTCCTTTGCAGAACAGACCATCTGCCTTCCTGCCAGGCAGCTCGTAAAATGTGAGCATAAGCTTATCGTTACCACCGTGGCATCTGACTATGTAGTACAGTTTTGAAACGACTCGCCCGGATTGGTGCCACCGTCTTACCTATTCCTGACGCCATAACGTTAACGCTTGCTGTTGTCGTGCTCCAGTTCGAAGGATAAGGTAGCCAGTAAACTTACTTTTACTCTCAGCATAACCCGGCTTCAGGTTGGCAACGCACCATTACCACCTTTGGTGTCTCTAGGCGGCGTGAATTTACCACCAGGAAATCCCATTGCTTGTTTGACTTCCAATATAAAAAAAAACCTTCGGCTAATCGTGAAGGCCCTAGTTGTATCTCTTAAACCTCTTCGGGATACGGTCGTAAAGATATTTAATTACTTACTCCCTTTCTTTTGCAATAATGTATAGTTTTATTTCAGGTGTAAGTACTTACTCAGAAAGTCAGTGTGAAAGAAACTAGATCGTGACATTTGGCACACTATACTCTCTGACTACCTCGTAAGGGACCTGTCGTGAAGATATGTAAAAAAAACATCTTCACACCCATATCTCCGAAGAGGTAGCCAAAGGCAAAAGAGGGCGCCCAAGACTAGCCGAAGACACTAAGTCCCAAAATGTTATAGGTGGTAAGCCTATTGCTAACCGGGGACATATCCGATTATCAGCAACATTTTTATTGGAAAATTTGAAAAACCAAATTTATTTTTAAATAACCGACCCGGGAACCGAACCCGGAACCTCATGCAGTCAAGTCCAACATCTGGACCGCTAGACCACAGAGGCGATCATGAAGATACATATATATGTGTTAAGTTTAATTTGACTGGTTGGTAGAATCCTGTGATAACTCGACAGAATTGATACCACCGCCTAACATTTTCCTGCCACCATACCAACAGTACTCGCCACTGTCGTGATCTAGTTTAGTGAGAAAATATTTGTGTTAGAGGTTCAAGATCACGGCTTCAGGTTTGCAACAAATCATTATCACACTTGGCACCTATCTTCAGGTGTCGTATAGTTATAAATACAATAAAAAACAGGTTTCTAATTCAATAATTCGGGCAAGTTTTCAAACTGGAAAATGTTTAAAAACTAATAGACTTATTCGGTAGCAATAATTCAGATTTGTAGATTATAAAGAAACTAGCTGTTGCCTGCGGCTTTGCCCACGTTTTCATTGAAACTCGTTGTGCGATCGGGATTAAAAGTAGCCTTTATGTTAATCCAGGTCACAATCTATTTGTGTTCCAAATTTTAGACAAATCCGTTCAGTTGTTCGAGCGTGAAAGAGCAACAAACACCCATACATACATACTCACAAACTTTCGCATTTACAGGCAAAGCCCGGTGAAGTTGTAAAAACCGCGAGGTTGGCAACACATAAGTAATTCCAAAAAAAAAAATCGCATTTACAATAGGTACCTATTAAGAGGATAGTTATTTCGGTGAGTATAATTGTATACTATACATATGTTTCTCTGACTAGACGCTAAAAATAAAAGCAATATAAAGTAAATTTTCATAAATCATCAATTAATGGTTGTTTATATTGTGCGGTTTCCATCGTTGGCACTTGGTGAAACTCTTTTGTATAATTATACACTTACACTATTTCACTTATAACATTTAGTTATTTAAATTTATGAAAATTATCTAACCATTTTCGCTTTTAACTTAGGCTATGGCAATTTGAACTTGAACTTGAAAAATGAATTTGAACTAATCAAACAACAAAAGTTTTTTTTTGCAGTAAATTGCAAATTAGATTTTTTTATTTAAGTATGGATTTTCGCGAAGTACCTAATGCCTTGTTCTGTTATAAATATATTGTCAACAAACGAATGCTCGGCGGCCAACCTAAGGTTTAAATTTAAGGTAGGTACCTACCTATTTAAGTTTAAAATCATATAAATACATTACATTAATAAATTATAGTTTCAATAAATTGTAAATAGGTAGAACATTAATGTGAGTTGTGAGACTATTTTACATTTTGCAAATAGATAAACCATACTTACAGTATTATTATAGTATGGTAGTATTTATATCTTAGATACCTAGGTAGATACTTTTGCAGGTTTTTAAACTCTGCTAGAATAGGTAGGTACATACGATTTTTATTAAAAAAATGTGTTAAAAATTAGGTATTTTTGTAATTCTCTCATCAATCATTGGTCGAGGTGTTACTGTACACGCCTATCGATGAGTCCGAGTTCGATTACCGACATGCAGTCAATTTTGCAATGATGTAATGTGTGTAGGTACCTACCTACCTATTCCCGGATGTGTTTCTCGTTGATTAGTATAAATGCCTCAACTTCCATTTCAACTTCCTACCTACGTTTTTAACTAATAATTAACATAGCGACCTTTGATAAGCCTATTTTGATTAAACACATAAGTAGGCATACTAGGTACATGTATGACATATTTAAAATATTAGAAATGAATGAATTAACTAATGAATATTGTAATTAAACTTACAAAAAGGTACTTAAACATAGCTGAGTTTAAACCGCTTAAATAATGCCAAAATTTATCGTTAACAAACACCAAATCCTTCCTCTTCGTAATATACCTAATACAAATAAGTTAAAAATACTACAAAACAAAGTTAATTATTGACCCTGATGAAGCGTTAATGCGGAACCGGTTAACATATAAAGAACAGAATCGATTTAAACAAATCATTAGTTTTATTTTTCAAAACCACCAAGGCAATGAAACTATAAAACAAGGTACTGAGTGACACATTGGAAAATCCCGTTAAATACCGTACAATTCTTTAAAAAATACACGGACTTACCCAAGCAGAGGATAAGAATAGACCTCATCTCACTCACAACAAGGAAAACTTCAACAGCCTTAATGTTCAAGGCCAACACATTTACAGACAGGATTAATGTTTTTTTTATTATATCATCTGTTCTTTTTAAATATATAAAATAGATTTATTTCGCAAATTTTTGACCGAACGTGCTTAAGTTCTGAAGTACAAATCACAACTGATGTTTCAAGGAAGGTCTGCCCAACCGGTTCATTCGATGATAGATAACGCTGTATAAACAAATCAAGTTTGTATAGATTAATAATACGAAAGTCTGTCTGTTTATCTGCTACCTTGGTTCAGGCAGAGATTAGTTTATAGTCTCTGGGACAGGTCAGTATTTTTTTTTGTAAAAGAGACAACGAGCAAGCTGTCTATCTAGACGTCCTCGCGAATTACCTACCAATAGATATTATTTGGTTTTTATTTTGTTAAGCGAGAGGTCAGCAAACAAGTAAACGGCTCTTTTGAAGGTGAGAGACAACGGTGACCTGTAAACACGACAGATGTTACAGGTGCGTTCAGCGTTGCTGTCCGGAAGTCGGGATGGAATTTAACTCAGTGGGGGTATAATACATTTACGCTACCAACACCTGTAAGTCTCGTTTGCTAAGACTGTATAATCGCCTCTGTGTTCTAGCGGTCTAAGTGTTGGACCTGATTTCATAAGTTCTCATGGCAACCAAAAAAGGGTTTCTTTAATTTCCTAATGAAAAATAACGTTGCCCGTTGGACATTTGCCCAGTTGTCGATAGATTTGGTACTCGAACCTACCACATTGGGACTCAGTGTCTTCGGCTAGTCGTGGGTGCCCTGGTTGTACCTCTGCCTCCCTCTTTGGAAATACGAACGTAATTTTTTTTTCGAAATATCTACTGTTGTGTACGTCTAAGGACTTACAACGTCACCAGGCTACTGGGCGAGCAGAGTGCTCAGCCAGAAATTAAAGGTGGGGCCTGGGGCCTCCCTAAGGGTGTCTCCTGTGAGACCGTACTTCGGCTTAGGGTGGGATCGTGGTTTGCGACGGAGGATATCGTGGCTGTATTCCGGGCACGGTGAAACAGAGGTCTTTGCCGCCCCCAGCGGTTTTCTAACTTAGAAAAATAGGTAGGAGAGAGTTTTTGGAAGCGCTTCGCTAGGCTAGGCAATTCCAAGTCTCTGTGTAGTTCTACGGTGCGCATGTACCACGGCGCGCCGGTGGCTAGTCGTAGGAATTTATTCTGAACAACTTGTAGTGGGTAAAGGGTTATCCTAGGTAGGTGGGCGAATGCTACGCTTGCATATGACAGTATGACGAGCGTAAAGATACCTGCTCTATATTATGTCGATATTTCTCTTATCAATATCATGTTATTCCTGTTGCCATAACGTCATTGCTTACCGTTGAAAAGTTCCGGTTCGGAAGATAACGTTCTCAAGTTTGCAACGCACCATTACCACCTTTGGTGTTTCTAGGCAGCGTGAATTTCCTACCAACAGGAAATCCGTCTGCTTGTTTTCCTTTCAATATCATAAAAGTAAAAAAAAATAAAAATAAAACCCTAGCCATTTTCCTACCAAGCAGCTAGTAATAGGCAAGCGTCAATTCTCATGTCCTTTTTTATTGTATTGTAAAAAGATGTAAAAAGATGGGCGCAGTTCTTGCCCCCTCCCCTTAGAAAAAAAATAAATAAGTATTTTAGTTAAAATACGGAATGTTGGCTAGTTTGATGGTACAATTGAGTGAAATTGGTCAATGTTTGTGGCATTTTAGTTTTGTGGTTTTGGTGGTATCGATGAAGAATTGCATCGTATGTTTCCTTGTTGCCGATGAATTTCACTAGAAGAGTTTGACTAAGGAGGCCATCGCTTTATCCAAGACACTGTGTGTGTTAAGACCCTTTCCTAAGGAACGCGAGCAGATATCAAGCTGAAACTTATGTCAAATACTCAAATCTGCAATCCCTTGGAGCTGTAAAAAAATCAAACTACTAAGCCAATGCAATCAAAAGATACAGCCTTTAATGCCACAAATTTTCGAAACTCGCAAGGGCATTAAAACCTGCAGGGTACTTCCCATGAACTCAGAATCTAGAAATTTAGTAAGAAGCATCGTCTTATAGCACAGATAAAGCAAAAACCGTACATTTTATTTTTAAATAGGTAACTTTTAGTTTTTCATGTCTTCCCAACAGGTTTGTACGAATACCTCGGTCCCCGCGTCGGACTCACACTTGACCGAATTTAAAAAAAAAATATTTCGGTTTTGACGAGTCATGTTAGATGAATCACTTAATTAAATTACGTTAACATTTATACAAAACTAAAAAACAACTTGGTTTTGCCAGTTCACTTGTTTGTACCCAGCTGCTTGTATGACCCGAAAGAATAATATCGTTGAATGTGAGAATGCGTTCACATGACCTAATGGTTAAATTGAATGTTTTGAGCTTACCTAAATTTTACATATAAATGATGGCCTAATTTTTTTAAATACATAGAGACAAGGGCGTAGCCAGAATTCTATTCAGAAGTAGCAGTCGAAAAAAAATCATGGTTGTTGTTTTCATGGTTTTTTAAAAATGGAACGTGAGCTAATAACCTAAAACAAAACATTATAAACAGAACTATTTTTAAAATTTCTCTCTCTTACCTACCCTTTAAAATTCCTACACAGTCCGTTAAATTCCAACACCTGGAATAAAATAATTATAATATAAATACGAGTTAGCTGAAATTTTCTTAGAATTTTTCACATATACCTAATGTTGTAATTACTTGTGCAAAAATCCCCAGTATAATATTACCCCTGATTAGCTCGACAAAACAGGAAAATTCGTAATAAACATACAAACCGCAGACCAAGAACCAATTTTAATGATTGATGTTTACACTTCAGTAATTCTTATCTTGCTCATTATTTTGGAGCTAATTGTTATTGTGATTTTACTAATTCTTCATTAATGTGTAGTTGACATAACTTAAAATAAATAAACATAGACATCGCAAAGAAAACATGAAATTATAATCATTCAACCGCAGTATAATCATTCTTTTTCGAATGATTCTGAGACAGTCCCATATAAATTATCGCTACTCGCGCTACATCCAGTGCTGGATACAATACGCCAGACTAGGCCATGGCCTGGGGCCTCAACGGCCATGAAAATTTGACATGAATTTTTTTTCGAAGTTTTTTTTTTAATTAAAAAGTAATATATTCGTATTTATTTGTTATGTTTATTTTATTGTTCGTTTGTTTCTTCGATTGTTATTTATAAGTAGGTATATTATGATATAAGAGGTGTTTGAATACTGAAATGCGCAAATACCCGTCAATTTTACAATGTTTTTAAAGGAAGGTGCCCAAAATCAAAATGGCCTAGGGCCCCCTACAGACTTAATCCGGCACTGGCTGCATCCATCACTAAAGCACAATGTTGAACTTACACCAGTTAAAAATCAGCGCATATGAGTCTTACCTATTAATCGCCTTAAAAAAGAGGTTAGAGCGTGTTTTTATTGCTTTTCTGTAAAGGTAGCTCACGACACCGAGGTTGTTCCATGCTAATTTTATCATATCTCGTAAAATTGAGTTATACTTGATCATGCATATTTTTTTAATTAACAAACTACCTATCCCGGCAAACTTCGTTTCACCTGTTCAATTTGGAATATAATAAAGTATTATTTTTTCCATTTTCGCTGCAACTTTACCGGTTTTTCTTTTTAATAGGAACCTTCCCTTAATAATAACACAATAATAAAATAATTAGCCAAATCAGTCCATTCGTTCCTAAGTTATGCGTTTACCAATACATTTAGCGATACATATTTTTTACATTAATGATGTAACTCATATTGCCATGTCACTTGTTTATTTAAAATAAACTGCTTTTAATATAAATTGATACTAGAGGCCCAACCCGGCTTCGCAGGGTTATGAAATATACATATAAATCTTCCTCTTCAGTCATTTTATCTATTAAAAAACCGCATCAAAATCCATTGCTTAGTTTGAAAGATTTAAGATTACAAAGGGACATAAGGACAGAGAACGCGACTTTGTTTCATACTAAGTATGTAGTTAAGGTCACAATAAGATGAAATTCGACTAGCCCGATTTGGTACCACCGCCTTATTTACGTCTGACGTGGTAGAGTTTTGCAGCGTCTAGTTCCTGCCGCCATAACGTCAGTCCTTTAACGTGCTCCGGTTGGGAGAATAAGGTAACTTTTGCTCAAGGCTTAATATCCTGACCTCAGGTTGGCAACGCACCAGTACCAACTTTGGTGTCTCTAGGCGGCGTGAATTTCTAAACATCAGGAAATCCGTCTGCTTGTTTGCCTTCCAAGTTCCAATAATATAAAAAAGTTAGTTAACTACTTAATAAAAAAATGTGAACCGTCACGGGACGCTTGTCAGATGTGAAACATCGCCATTAGTTTGCAAAGTAATATGCAAAAAATAACAGATTGTGATAGGAACTAAATATGTCATAATGATAAAATAAAATATTACGATAGGAGAGAATCGCACAGTCGATTGCGCATGGCGACTCGTCGCCACACCTTACACACTACTGCATATAGACTGTATATATATACCATCATATAACGTGGCTACGCGTCGCCACGGCATGCGTCGCCACGCCAATAATCTGTTTTACGTGCGCCTATAAATGTTTCACATCAACAACTTAAGACTGAAAGTTCCATAAGTAGGGTCTGAAACCTGAATTAATGAATTGGTATTATGTGGATCTTAAAAAAAACTTTTTACGTTAGAAAAACTGCGTTGTGAGACATTATTGTATTTGACGGGATCTCATTTCTTTTTTTGTTTAGTCCTAATTTAAGGGTTCCGTAGCCAGAAAACAAAAACACGGAACCCTAATAGATCTCTCATACGTATATTAAACCTCTTTTTTTATTCTGTGAAACGCATTAAGGTTTTTACACAGAAAAAATTAGGAGGTTTTTCGTATTGCAACGAAGTTATAGGGGGTCGAAAATGAATTGCTTCGAGAAAAGGACAGTGTGAGCGTGCCGTTTTTCACTGAACTTGCGGTACCCACTTCTGTGCTCCAGATTAAAGAACCCACATGCATCCTGTGTATATCCAAAGTCCTTTACTTAACAAAATAAGAACAAACGTCAACAGGCATAGCTCATTCAAATAAAACAACAATTAATATAACAAAAATATATATTTTATAAGTTTAACAATATTTCATAACAAAAATACATTTTTATACTCTGGTGGGTTTCGGGACATAGGTATCTGGAGTGTTTGCGAAGAGAACAGTTAGCACCCACATATGTAGTCCAATCTATGGAAAAAGAACTTTATTAATAACTAACTGGTTACCTATGACTTCGTTTGCAGCAGCATAGATTTTCATATTTTTTTTTTAGATTTTCATATAAAATTTCATCTCCGTTATAATCCTTTAAGGGTTGATGTTTGAAAAAAATGAGGCTATATTTCAACCCGCTGCTTTAATTACATCCATATCAAATTTTTGCAAAATCGGTCCAATAGTTAAGCTGTGAAAGCGTAACAGACAGACTATATATTATTCGTATGGATTATTTTATTGAATCAGGCGTTACTTTGCGGAAATCCATTATAAAAGATGTAAAATAAGCCTTTATTTTGCTAATTCCGCGTAAGCAGTGTAACCGTTGTGGCAAATAATCCTCCAAACGACACAGAATGTGACAAGCCTAACTGACGTTCGCTTTGAGTGCGATTTGGTGTTCTCTGTGGTGAGTGCTTCGACAAAGTTGGCGAAGGACGTGACAAGTGGTTTTGTTTCCCGTGTTCGGACTCTATTTGTGATCTGGTCGCGGAGGTGGGAGGTGGGAACTTTAGGTAGGGTTGTCACATGTAAAGAACGTGACAATTTATATTGTTTCCCGAGCTCTTCCTATAGTCGTGTTCTGGTCGCGGAGGTGTGGTGGGAACGTCAGTTAGGCTTGTCACATTCTGTGTCGTTTGGAGGATTATTTGCCACAACGGTTACACTGCTTACGCGGAATTAGCAAAATAAAGGCTTATTTTACATCTTTTATTCGTATGGATTATAATCAAATGAAATATTTAACTATTATTATAATCCATTAGGTGTTGATGTTTGAAAAAATTAGCCTATATTTGAACCCGGTGCTTTTACTATATCTACATCAAATTATTGCAAAATCGGTCCAATGGTTAAGCCGTTAAAGCGTAACAGACAGACTATATATTATTAGTATGGATTATAACCAAAAAAAATATTTAATTATTATTATAACCCTTTAGGGGTAGATGTTTGAAAAAAAAAGAGCAAATAATTGAATCCGGTGCTTAGGTATATCTACATTAAATTTTTGCAAAATCGGTCAGACGGTTAAGCGATAAAAGCGTAATAGACAGACTACATACTATTAGTATGGATTATGACAATCAATAAAAAAAGTAGTTAATTTATACGGACAACACAAGCTGTTTTGGTGACGAATCGAATTCTAAAATGATCTACGTCATCACAATGTTGCCTATGAAATTGTATTGTTTCTATATATTAACGGCATTGATTTTTAATTTTTATAAATTAGATAGTATTATATCCTCCAGTCTAATGTCAATTTAGATTAATGCGTTTTTTGAAGTGACTCTCTGAAAATCAAACTCCGCCTTTTCAGCCGTGGTCACGGCGCAAACTTTAAAAAAACGTCGAATCTATTTTTGGTTAACATAAATACACTGACACTGTTCAAATTTTTACATTTTAAAAAAAAGTATCTTCACGCCCCTATCAGTGCTAGGCTGAGACACAACCAGGTCACTCACGACTTGCCGAAGACACTAAGTCCCACAATGTCCATTTCCGGGAACCGTTATTTTTATTAGAAAATTGAAAAAACATTCTCTTTCTGTAGCCCTTAAGTGGAACCCAGTGCATATTTTAATTTAAAAAAACAACTAATTTCGCTTTTATACAGCATAAAGAATGCTTAAAGGCTAAACCGATTCTTTGGTTTAAAAAATATAGTACAATAAGTGAAATAGACTAACGGCTACATTCAGAGATGTCAATAAACATTTAATCTACCATTAAGTCACAATTTTGTCTAGAAAATGTGGACTTAACGACTGATTAATAGATAATTTACGTCTCTGAATGAGGCCGCAACTGTATTACATTCATAACTACAAATGGACCACCAATCGCCAAGGATGGAAAGTATACAGTAAGCAACACAAATATCTGAACCAACTACAACACTACAAAGTATTCAAAGGACCGATACCTTCGTTGCTTATTGTACACCTTAAGACACTTACCATGTAAATAAAAATGAAGGTCCTGAAGACAGGAAACCTTTTAATCATGACACCAAACTTTAATGCCAACATCGTCAGCGGCGACCAATCCTGGTTTCGTGAACGCAACCGACTGTCACCATCTTGTAAATGTACCACGTGGGAGTATTTCGCTCGAATGGCCGCCAACTCCGTTTTGTATTTAGACTGCAGATAATTAAAAATACCACATTGACAGTTACCTTCGACTAACATTATCAGGATGATTCCAAATGTCTGACACTCCTGCCAAGGGCGTCGCCAAGGGGAGGTCTGGAGGGTCTGGTGCCCTCCCCTAGAGATTCTAAAAGTTGCCAAATATAAAGCAAACAGCTTTATATCTTTAACTTGACTAGCTTGATCGATTATTCTAGCACTTTGCTACTATTTAAGCGAGAAATTAAAGGCAAGTCAAAAAGTCGGGGACATGAGACTCCCGGACTAACCTACAATTTATATTTATCTCAATCTCAGTATTAACTTTCCCCCCTCTAGGCCATCGGCTGACGACGCTCCTGACTCCTACAAATCCAATCGGATGACCCATATCGTCATCAGCTGGTTTTGTTATTCTTCAAGAATTCGAGAATATTCTTTTTTATGTGACTTTTCGGTCTAAGATCCTAACCCACGCCGAGTTGGTAATAGGATGAATCCTATTTTAAAATTAGTTCAGTATATCAGAAAATATATGAAATATTATTAGCCTAAAAAAACCTAGTCAGTATTT
The DNA here is from genome assembly GCA_002245475.1 of Calephelis virginiensis. Classification (NCBI taxonomy): domain Eukaryota; kingdom Metazoa; phylum Arthropoda; class Insecta; order Lepidoptera; family Riodinidae; genus Calephelis; species Calephelis virginiensis. The sequence goes on from NJDC01009940.1 coordinate 51,138, forward strand.
TTTTTAATGATTTTTTTTAAATGTGCAATATTAGGATACCCCGGCTTATTTGAAGTCTAAAATGTTTCATCTCCTTTCCTTTCACTTCAATGAATTAAAATAGTCTCCCCGTGTTGGTCCGGATCCACTTTGCAGAATAGACCACGTGCATATCTGCCAGGCAGCTTGTAAGAGGCGAGCACATATTAAAATATAGACCATTACCAGCAAGACCACTGGTGATAGAATGCTTAAGCAACTTAACCGGGTACGGATTTACCGCCTTACCTATTCCCGGCGCCATAATGACTCCGTGTGTTTCGGTCCGAAGGGTAGGGTAGCCAGTAAACTTCCACAATAGGTCTAACTTCCAGAACGCAGGACAGCAACGCACCTGTAACATCTAAGGTGTCTATAGGCCATGATTGGGACCCGTGTGCTTGATTTCTGACCACTAACATACCAAAAAAAATGATTAGTTGTCAGAATTACCACCACTAAGAGTGAACTTAATACTGACCTAAGAACCTTCAACTTATCTTTAAAAAAACTTACTTCCAACTTATCCAGCTGTATTCTCAGTATATTATTATCAGCCATCAACGCCTCAATCTTCCCCTGTTTCTGTATAAGAGTCTGAGTCAGACCCTGTATCTTATCATTCTCAACTTGACCATCATAGTCTGCCACATTGAGGGTGCTGGTATCTGATGTTGGTATGCTCGATGTTGTGTTCATAAGGTTGTTAATCTCCTCATCTTTCTCGTGTAATGCTGACCTTAGGTCTGCTATAGTTTGGTTTGCTTGCATTTGGAAGGACTGAAGTTCCTGTAATCAATCATAGTTTGATTACCTTATATACCCTATAAGCATATCTAATATTATAAAGAGTAAATGTTTGGTTTTTTGTTTGTTTGAAATGAATAGGCTCCGAAACTACTAGACCGATTTCAAAAACTCTTTCACCTTTAGAATGATACACTATTTTTGAGTGACATAGGCTTTGTTTCATCAAAATCGGTGCAGTAAAAGCCAAGTTATGCAGGCGAAGCTGCGTGAAACTGCTAGTTTTATATATTTTATTTTTATTTTTATATTCCTGACGCCTCTGTGGTCTAACGGTAGCGGATTTGACTTCTTAAGGTCCCGGGTTTGAACCCCGGGGCGGGGAACAAAAAACATAAAAAATACGTATTTTCAATTTTCTGATAAAAATAACGTTGACCGGGATTTTGATATGTCTCCGGTTGGCTATAGGCTAGCCATCTATCACATTGTGCGACTTAGTGTCTTCGGCTAGGCGTGGGTGCCCTGATTGCAACTCTGCCTAGCTTGTCGGGTCTACTTATCCATTATCAGATAGGGATTAGTTGGCAATGGGGCCGCCATTTTTTAAAATCGGTTCAAAAATGACGGAGAAATCGATTATGAGTATGTTACAAAAAAAATCCGCCGTCCGTCCGTTGTTCGTCCACCTCTGTGGTATAGGAGTCCGGCATCGGACTTGACTCCTTATGGTCCCAGATTCGACCTGGGTCGGGCAACAAAAAAAATAGGAAATGTGTATGTGTGATTGAATATGTGCCCGGTTGTCGATAGGCTTGCCACCTATCACATTGTGGGACTTAGTGTCTTCGGCTAGTCGTGGTTGCCTTGGTTGTGAATCTGCTTATCACTTCAGGGATATGGGCGTGATGATATTTTACATAATAAAAAATATGGACGTCAAACATATAACCTCCTTTGCTCAAAATCGATTAAAAAAGTAAAAGAAAATCAATTATAAATTAAAAAATACCTTGGACATCGCCACACAGCTAGCTTCGGCCTTATTCCTGGCTGTCCGTTCCTCTTTCAGGGCATCCCTCAAAGCGCTGGCCACTCTCTCGGCGTTGCTACTCCTTAATTCCAACTGAGTTATCTGAGACCTGAGCTGAGCACCGTCTTCCCGGACACAGGACACCGCATTGGATAACTGTTCTCGTTCTTCCCTTAAAACATTACATTGTAATGAGATGAGACGACCCCATCGACTGCTTACTTTTTAATAGGATCAAAAGACGAACTGAAACGGATTTATTTATGTTAAGAAGTTCAAGTCTTTTACTAACACGAAAGGTGAAAGCTAAGTAAATTTACTCAAACAGACCCACAAAGCTGGACACGACAATAACAAACACTACAAACTTTTCCCCGTGTAGGTCCGGGATTCTGCCAGACAGCTCGTAAAAGGCGAACATAGGCTTACCATCATGAACACCGTGACATCTGAATAGGTGGTAGTGTTTCGCAGCGACTAACCCAGATTGGTACCACCGCCTTACCTATTCCTGCCGCCATAACGTCAGCTTTTGCCGTTAACGAGTTTCAGTTCGGAGGATAAGGTAGCCGGTAATCTTACTTTTACTCGAGGCCTAACATCCCGACCTCTGGTTAGAAACGCACTATTACGACCTTTAGTTTCACTAGAATGACTGAATTTCTTACCATCAGGAAATACGTCTGCTTGTTTGCCTTCCAATATTATAAAAAAGGAGTAGGTAGGAGGGTGGAAACAATCTGGACAATATTAGACCCACTAATATGTTAAACCTAGGCTTTCCACTTATCACATTTTGGGACTAAGTGACTTCGACTAGTCGTGGGTGCCCTGGTTGTACCTACCTCTTCGAGGATACAGCCATGAAGGTTTTTAAAGTTGTATAATATTTTAGTTTGTAAATACTAATGTCTAGAACCTAGCAACGCATCCGACCAATCAAATCGCAGAACATTATAAATTCTGTAACGCTGTGACGTTTCTGTGATATAAGGCTACCCGATCGCATTCGCAACAACGAGATCAGAGAGAAAGTGGGACGGAAAGAAAGAACGAGAAAGGGTTTTATCGTGTGAAAATAATAGCAGAGGTACCCGGGGAGACCTAGGTTCATTCCACAACCACGCCTGGGCAGTGCCGCAACGCGGTTATGTATGTCGGCCCTTAGCCTGAATATGTATCTAATCTTCATGTCATGTACTAATTATGTATGATTTCTGGTAATAAACGTTTTCTATGTCTATGTCTGATTGGTCAAAAGCATTACTAGGTACGTTGACGACGGCCTACTTTTTTAACACGAAAGAATTATAAACTAATATTACTGTAAGGATTCCAATTGCTCCATCAACAATTTCGTGTCTTCGGTGAGATTTGATCCTTCCTTCAATTTTAATATTTCGTTGTCTTTTATGACCAACATATTTTTCACACGTAACTTATAAGCTTGCCAATCTTTGTTGATGCTTTGGTTTTCTGCTGTGACCTTCTCTAAATTTTCTTTCAATTCGTTTATGGAAGTTTGGGCATGACGTAAATCTTTTTCAAGTTTGTTTATACTTGCATCTTTATGACATATATCTGCTTCAAGCTGAAGAACTCTGTGAATGCAAGGTATTATGTTAATTAAAAAATAAATAATTAAAATTTAGTTAATAATAAACAATGAAATGTTTTACCCGATTAGTTGATATTTTGGACCTGAATGTAATAATTCGCTACTCTTGAACACAGTACCTATTGTTCAAGAGTATACCTATAATGACATATATCCTATTCGTATTTCCAAAAGTAGCCCTAAAGATTCAGACTCGAAATATTTTATTCACATTGACATGTGGAACTTGTGCACGTGGAAGTTACCTACTATAAAACTACCACCGGATCGGAATCTCGGCTGGCAACTGAGAAGATCCGGCGAACGAAATTCAAAGGGTTGGCTTTCGCAGTCAGTCCCGTCAGTGCCCAGATTAGCATCCCATTATCTGTTACTTTTATCATAGCATTCTGCTGCTTTCATGCTCTACATTGTGTATGATGGCCTAGAGGTGGTAATGCTCCGTTAGCATCCTAATATCTATAGACAAATACTAACCATCTAATAATTTGCCCTCTCCTTTTTTTAACACTGTGCAAAAACATTTTAGACTTACTTGCCCTCCAGGTCCTTGTTCCTTGAACTCAATAAATTCATTTCAAACTCTAACCCTAGACTCTGCTCCTTATGTTTGCTTATTTCACTATTGTTTATGTTACTCTGTGATGTGATACGTTCCAAATTTTTGTTGAGTGAATCATTTTGATATTCCAAATCGCGTTTAGACTTCTCACTATTACTCAACTTCTCTTTTACATATGTCAATTCTGTAACAGATATAATATTAAATAGTTTAAACGTAGTAAAACTGTAAAAAACCTACTTCAATTTATTTCTTTTTTTTCTTTTTTTTATGATATTGGAAGGCAAACAAGCAAACGGATTTCCTGATCAAAGTTGGTAATGGTGCGTTGCCAACCTAAGGCTGGGATGTTAGACCTTGAGCAAAAGTAAGTTTACCGGCTACCTTACCCTCTAAACCGGAACACGTCATGACGTTATGCGGCAGGAATAGGTAAGACGGTGGTACCAATCCGGGTTAGTCGCTGCGAAACTCTACCACCTAGTCAGATTTTACGAGCTGCCTGGCAGGAAGGCAGATGATCTACTCTGCAAAGGAGCCCGGACCAACACGGGGAAAAGTTAACTATTACATATAAATTTTCCTGGGATTCTGTCATCAGATACATACTTGGTGGCAATGGGATCACTACGGAAGTTACGATAAAAGAATTTGTTAAACCGATTTACAAATGCCGGTGAAATTCCGAATTTTGTTTTAACTTATGTAGGGTTACTCTTGAAGCTAGATTCATGCAATGTTGGACATTCGAATCGAGTTTGTCATTTTAGGTACACTCGAACAAAAAACTAACGATTTATTAACATTTAGTAAATAGTAAACACAATATATTGTATCGGATTCGTTCAATTTATTTGTAACTAAATGTTAATAATCCGTCAGTACTGTGTTTAAAAGTACCTAAAATGACATAATATACGATTCCAACTCGAATAATATCGAGATTCGAAAGTAACCCTAGGTACAGGTTTGACACGACTAGGTACTCCTTTAGCTGAGTTGTGCAGATACCAAACATATATAGGCACCATACCATAAAGGCGCAAGGCATATCTACAGGTACCAAAGGCAGCCCCATCTATGGAAGGGCAAACTGGGCAATCGCCCAGGGCAGCAAAAACTAGAGACGACAAAATTGAGTATTTAATTGAGTAACTGTTTTCTGAATAAATATCTTAAAAAGAAGTTTACTTTGTTTCCCTAATATCAAATGAAATTGTATATCTTGGTTGCGTTTTTAGAAGGGATGTAAGATACACCGCGGATGTAGAGAGGAGAGTGTGTGCAGGGAATAGTGTGAATGGAGCGTTGAGTAAGCTATTTCAAATCGAGATTTTGAGTCAAAAGCTAGACTCGCTTTGTATAATTCTGTGCTTATCACAACATTATTGTATGGAAGCGATAGTTGTGTATGTCACAAAAAGCATTAAAGTAGGATAAATGCGGTCGAAATGAGAGCGCTACGGAAAATCTGTGGTGTAACGCTTCGTATGAGTGGGATTGAAAGAAAGTGTTGGTGTTAAAATGCAAAAGGGCATGCTGCGCTGGTTCGGTCATGTGGAAAGAATGATAGATGAAAGATTGACAAAGCAGATTACAATGCGAATGTTGATGGATGTAGGTACATATTATATATATGGAAATATGATATTTTAGGTGTTTTTTTTTTTATCACGAAAAATTTAAAAAAAATCCAGCAATTGTAGAAACAATCTTTATTTCACACCGACAATGCTCTGCCAGTTGTGCTACATACACTATCTTATCATCCTGTGCACAGAATAACAAAAATATTCATCCAATTAAAAAACAATGTACTTACCTTCTTCAGTACTTCCCAACCGTTCAAGTAACTCAAACACTTCTTTATTTACAACATTGAGTTCATTTTTAAGCATAGCATTTTCTATTTCCATATTTTGCATTTTGTAAGCAATCTCCTGGTTGTTTGAGTTTTCTATTTCTGAAGGAAAACTGTTTCCTAAACAAAATAACAAAGTTTTATTTTGTAGATTCAAACTGTGTTAAAATACAGTGTGCAGTTGTTTCAAATCACTACATAGTACAAAACAAAGAAACAAAAGTCGCTTCCTCTGTTCCTTTATATGCTCAAGTCTTTAAATCTACGCAAAAGATTTTGATGCGTTTTTTTTAATAGGTAAAGTGATTGAAGAGGAAAGTTTACTTGTATATTTCATAACCGTACAAAGTCTTTTACAATTTTCTTTGGGAGTCTAATCAGTAAAAAAAACTTAATAAAAAAAACTTACTTCTTTTTCTTAATCCAGTTTTAAATGGCATGCAATCAGGAAAATCATTCACTAGTGTTTTCGGGCAGTCATCAACATCAAATTTTTTTCTACTTGGAGATTTCTTCTGTCCCATAGAAACTTGAATTTCTTTTGAAAAACGAGTTTGGGTGTTTCTCGGTCCCCAAGTTTTGGCAGGCACGCCATTGGGTTTTGAGTCCAACGGAACTCCATTCTTTTTTGGTTTAGGTGAAGGAGACTTTCTCCGTTGAAGTGGGACATTTTCGGAACTTGAGAAACGTTTTCTTCCTCCAGTAGCTGCATGGTTACGCAGGACCGCACCAGTTTGTTCGTCAATATTATTTAGCAGGTTCTCAGCCCTGCCAGCAAGGTCCGATAACCATGACATTTAAAATGAAAATATGAACCTTAAATAAAATCTACTATTAATTTAAACGCATAATATAATAAATAAAATACCATAAATTAAGACAATAGAAACATTGTAAATTAGACGACAACTTTTTAACATTTTTTAATTGATTCTACTTGAGATTATTCATTCTTAATCAGTTTATAAATAATTTTTGCATAAAAGGAAACTTATGAAAGAATGGTTTTTCTACATCACTTTTTAAATACATACGTACATTAAGATGATTAAAATTTACATATCGGATTTTTATTCAAATTTGTTTAAGTATTTATAACATTTATAATTATTAATAATGCCAATTGATGCCAATCAAATTGCCAAATGCAAAACGCCAGGTGATCATAGCAGCTGACAGTGACACGTAAACAAACAAAAGTTGTTTGTTATCAACAAAGATTCTAAATGTAAACTACACGCCTTACAAACTACAACACTATTACTCCTACCGGAGCCACCGACCATCCCGCGGTATGAAATGTCTATGCCAGAAATAAAGTTTTTGCAGTGTTCAATGCGTAAAATACTTATTTCATTGGACGTCAACAAGGCAAGTGGGCCTGATGGTATCCTTCCGAAAGTTCTCAAAGTGTGTGGCCCCAAGCTGGCACTGGTTTTAACGCGACTCTCTCAGCTGTCCTATTTATAAGGCATTATACCAAGTTCATCGAAGACCGCTTTAGTACACCCGATCGCTAAAAAAGGTAACCTCTACAATCTGTCCAATTACCTGCCTATGGCTATAACTTCCTTGGTTTCCAAAGGAATCCATAACAAACTGCCAGCTCTTAAGGTATCTAGAGAAGCACAATACAGTTTTCGTCGTGGTCATTCAGCTGATGATCTTTAAGTTTACTTAACACACCGATGGGAGTCGAAAGCAAGGGAGAAGCATTGGCTGTCAGTATGGACATACCAAAAGCCTTTGATCGGGTGTGGCACAAGGCACTTCTTTCGTAAAAAAAGGAATTCTTACGGTCTTCCTAAAAAAATATGCGAATAGGTCACTAGTTTTTTGGCTGAGCGTAGCATCAAGGTCGTTGTTGACGGCATGTGCTCAGAGACCAAGTTTGTTAATGCTGGTGTTCCCCAAGGCTGTGTGCTTTCTCATACTCTGTTTCTTCTGCATATCAATGACATGTTACAAATTAGTAACACTCACTGTTCACTCACTCACGCCTCTGTGGTCTAGCGGTTTAGTTGTTCGAATCCCGGGTCGGGCAACAAAAAGAAAAGAGGGTTTTTCCAATTTTCTAATAAAACAAGTTGAGAGGTGTCAAGGGACACCCGAATGGAACGAAGTTCTCTCTCCTCACCTCTCTCTCTCTCTCAATCTCTAGTAATCTCTATCTCTCTTATAGAGAGAGACAGACAGAGAAACATGAAAAAAATAAAAATATATTTGTAATTTCAACTGGGCGTGCTGGCGTGCACGGTGGCGTACGCGACATTTTAAATCAGTCCACAGAAATAAGTACCAAGGTGCTAGTAAATAAAAGAGTTTTACGCCGGGCAATGTGATGGAGGTCAATTTAATTTAGCTGCTATCGAGGACTTGGTACAAAATTACTTTCCGTCCAGTTATGACAGATCTCTCGCGATTCACGTTTCAACGTTCACTGTTATTAGTTATTATATGACTTCACCAACTCTTATGATGTCCTAATTTTTAACACTATTTAATTACAGCTATTTAATAATTTTACAAGATTTATTTGACTGTAATTTATCAAAAACACGTCTGCGCTAGTCAGAATCCCAGGGTGAATTACAATAGCTTACTATAGCAAAAAGTGTCATGACAACTTTTTCATAAGAATTTTTCCCGCCTAGTCTCCTTTCACAACGCGCAATAAGGAACTTCGTTCCAAAAATTGTTGCTCGGGATTGGATATGTGCCCGGTTGGCGATAAACTTGCCACCTATCACATTGTGGGACTTAGTGTCTTCGGCTAGTCGTGGATGCCCTGGTTGTACCTCTGCCCACCTCTTCTGGGATATGGGCGTGAAGATACTGTTATGCAGATGACACTAGTGGGAAGCCCTATACTTCAGCCGGCAAAATATATCTCGCGAAAATGTCATTGAGAGCCGGAACCAACTTGTATCTAAAGTTAACAATCTTCAATCTGAAATTTCGTTTTGGGGCCAACAAAATCTGGTGCGATTTAACCCTAGCAAGACATAAGTTTGCACGTTTTAAAAAGACTCACTTCGTTGCATTTACTTAATTTGAGAGCGTTTGCTTAACTGCCACAGCCTGCATTGGTATACTCGGCGTTGACATTTCGTGTGATGTTCAATTTCATGTTCATCTGGCGAAGGCTAAAATAGCCTCTAAAAAACTTGGTGAACACCCAACGTTCTAGGGTCAACATTGTAGGAGAACCTAAATCCAAAATTTTAATGGAAATAGTTGCTGCTTGGCAAATTGTACAGTATACCTGAATTTCGCTTGGGCTAGCAAAGCCTGGTTTAATTTAACCACATTAAAAGAAAAAAAAATGTGAACCGTCACGGGATGCCTGGCAGATGTGAAACATCGACATTATTTTGTATTTGTATATATATATATATACCATCATATAGCGTGTAGACGCGTCGCCACGGTAGGCGTCACCATGCCGGAAATCGGTTTTACATGCGGCTATAGATGTTTCACATCAAAATATTGCACGTTTTCCCATAAAAAGTCTACATTGTCGTATCTGCTAAATTTGATAGCGTTTCCCTGACTTCCACAACTGTTTTTTTATGATATTGGTAGGCAAACAAGCAGATAGATTTCTTGATGGTAAGAAATTCACGCCACCTAGAGACACCAAAAGTGGTAAAGGTAAAGGTGGTAAGAAGTGAGTGGTATACCGAGTGAAGTTTAGATAAAAAAATACAGTACCCAATCGAGAAGTTTCTTTAAACCCATTGCTTCTACGAAGCACGATTTTGCCCACATAATGTGGAGTATTGTTATTATCTTTGGGCTAATGCACACTAGTTCCGGTTTTTACTTTTGACTGTATCTAATGTAGAGTTTTTCGAATAGTCAATTACCAACGGGCTTGATCAATTAACACTGCATAGGATATTGGTTTGTTCAATGCTTTCTGCCCCATACATACCGAGGAATGCTCTTAGCAACTGTTTGTTTTAACCTCTGCCTGCTCAGTTTAAATTTCAGAAATCGCGTTAGTGCATAAATGATCACACCTTATACCTTACCCTATTAAGTATATCATGCCATTTTATTTTTTCACTATCATAAAATTAAAACTTGTAACCCAGTATTGCTCGGAGGTACTACGCCAGAAGCATGGAACAGAAGCGTGGTGGTAATTTTCTTTAAAAAGGGCGATAAGACCCTTCTGAAGAATTACAGGCCCATCTCGCTTCTGAGCCATGTTTATAAGCTGTTTTCGAGGGTCATCACGAATCGTCTAGAGCGCAGGTTTAATGACTTGCAGCCACCCGAACAAGCCGGATTCCGAAAAGGCTACAGTACCATAGACCACATACATACGCTACGGCAAATTATACAGAAGACAGAGGAGTATAATTTGTCATAATGCTTAACGTTTGTGGACTATGTGCTAGTGCTATGACTAGTGCTACAGTCTCTCCAGCGGTGCCACATTAACTATCGCTATGTCGAAGTGTTGAAGTGTTTGTATAACAACGCCACTATGTCCGTCCGAGTACAAGATCAGAGCACAGAGGCAATTCCATTGCAGAGAGTTGTAAGACAGTGAGACGTTATGTCTCCTAAGCTCTTCACCAATGCAATGGAGGACGCTTTTAAGCTTCTGGAGTGGAAAGGAATAGGCATCAACATCAACGGCGAGTACATCACTCAGCTTCGATTTGCCGATGACGTAGTCAGGCGAAATCGCTGGAAGACCTTAGTACAATGCTCGAAGACTTTAATCGTGTTTCCCGGCAGGTGGGCCTTAAGATGAACATGGACAAGACGAAAATCATGCGGAATGTCCATGTAGCGCCCACCCCAGTGTGTGTTACCAGTGATGACCTACGGCACCGAGACGTGGTCTCTTACTGTGGGCCTGATAAACAAGCTCAAGGTTGCATAACAAGCTATGGAGCGGGCTATGCTCGGGGTTTCCCTGCGAGATCGATTCAGAAATGAGGAGATCCGCAGGCGAACGAAAGTCATCGATATAGCCAGCCGGGTTAGCAAGCTGAAGTGGCAGTGGGCGGGGCACATAGCACGGAGAACTGATGGCCGTTGGGGCAGAAAAGTTCTCGAGTGGAGACCACGCACCGGCAAGCGAAGCATAGGACGACCTTATGAGGGTCGCGGGGTCTCGCTGGATGCAGGCCGCTTCCATCCGGTCGAAGTGGAAGTCAACGGGGGAGGCCTATGTTCAGCAATGGACGTCCTATGGCTGAAATGATGATGATGATGATGATGAACCCAATAACCAGCTCAATCAGTAAAAGATAGCATTTTTAAAATTGAGTAGGAAAATTCCATAATGACAAATATACATTACAATTTAAATGAAAGCTTGTTAAAAATATAAACAACTTATCATCTTAACTAATAGAATATTTTTTGTGAAGAAATGTGATATGATATGATAATGTGATATGTGATTGTGATATTATTTAATATTACTGTTGTTTTCTACAAAAAATATTGTAATGTTACTGTTCCAGTGAAAATGTGACTTATAGCAGTCTCATGCTGACTATCTGCTGCTGACAACATCATGAAATAGAATTACACCCATATTCTTAGTCGTTTCCTCGAACATTCCTCAACCTCGACTCGAACATTTTGACAGATTTCGTATTCTTAGTCGTTAGAAACATCCTCGACTTGAGGAGATTCCTCAGTCGAGTCGAGGTGTGTTGAGTAAGGAACTGTCAAAACTCAAGGTACGTCGCGACCTACCTTGAGGCTTGAGGAATACCTCAAACTCGAGTATTGTGTTCTACGATCTTGAATTAATTGTTGTGTGTGAAGTTTATAGTTACATACTAACCTAAAGCAATGTCTGATTTCGAAGATTTTATTGAATATGTTTATGAAAATCCTTACTATTGTCCTACGCGCCGTTATCTAAGAGACTTTACCAATCCATTAGAGTACTATGATAATGAGCAATTCCAAAAAAGGTTCAGATTTCGAAAATAAACTATTTTACACCTAATTTTCCCCCTTTTGTCGCATCAAACAAGTGCTAACAACAATAGGGGTCTACCAGTTCCACCTCTTGTACAATTGCTTATAGCGATAAAATTTTACGCAACTGGTATTTTTCAGGTTTGTATTACCTATCTACTAATTTGTTGTTTTTTTTTATTTTTTGTTATTGTCGGCTATTAAAGTTACTTATATCTCTTTGTAGATCGACTGTGGAGACCTGCTTAATTTAAGCCAAGCAACTGTGTCGAAAATAGTGGCTCGAGTATCCAAGCAGTTTGCTTTAAAAGTACAGGAATTCATTAAATTTCCACCAGTAACTGATTTTCCTGCCATAAAGAGGAAGTTTTATCAAACTACTAGCTTCCCAGGTGTTGTTGGCTGCATTGATTGTACCCATGTTCCCATAAAAAGTCCTACAAGACAATATGGTGAAACATATAGAAACAGGAAAGGCGAATTTTCTATTAATGTGCAATTGGTATGTGGCCCTGATATGGAAATTTATGATGTTTTTGCACGGTGGCCTGGTTCAGTACACGATTCATGGATTTTTGCAAATAGCAGATGCTGTATGCGTTTGGAAGAGGGTAACATGCAAGCAATCCTTCTTGGTGACAGTGGGTATGCACAAACAACTTACATGTTCACACCTGTGCTCAATCCACAAACGGAAGCAGATGAAAGATATAACAGAGCCCATATAAGGACAAGAAATATCATTGAAAGACTTAATGGTGTTCTAAAACGACGGTTTGCATGTCTTTCTAGAAAATTACATAACAAAATTGAAAATATTCCTAATATTATAGTTGCTTGTGCAATACTTCACAATATTAGCATAATGTGTAAAGAAGACATGTCTATAGAAGACAAAGTTGATAATGATGTTCCTGTAGTTATAGTGCCAGACAGTACAAGGGGTAGCCTTATAAGAACTGCATTTATTTCTAGGCATTTTAATTAAAACACCTTTATATTATATATTTTCAATTTTAGTTTATATTTGTATATTTTAAATTGTAGTCAAAAACTTGTTATCATTTTATCATAATGTTCACTTCACTATATACATATTATCAAAAAACTATTTTTGCCTTTGCAGTAATTTACCAATGGGTCAAATAGTGTATTCTTATCTATAGTTTAATGTCTTAATTATAACTTAATAATAATAGAGCTATTCATAATTGATGTGAGATTACCTCACAGAAATTATTATCTTCACTGTTAATAGTTTCTATACTTGTTATTGTCGGTGCTTGGTCAAATTCCATTTTTGAAACAAATTATTCACAAACACTTGTACTTTCCACAATATGTCTTTATTATTATATTTTAGCCAACCGGTTTCATCAGGGCTATAACATTATAGTGATGCTTGTATAGTGAAAACCGTTGGCAAAAATATAATAATAAAAAATATATTGTGGAATGTGCGATTGTAGTTAATAAATTGTTTCATAATTGTGAATGTTCAATCTACTTCATCTTACAAGAATGGTAATTTTAAAATACAGCTATGGTAGGTACAAAATATGTAAGTACTTAAGTAGGTATAATGTTGAAAATGTAATATAGGTATGACACATATATAAAATTTCAAAAATGTATTAGATTTAAGTTGTGCGGTAAGGGTTATTACAAGATTTCAGAATAATTAGAAGACACAATGCTTGGGATTAACTGCTCCTCATAACAATCTCGACAAAATGTACCTAATTTATAGTTATAAGAAACAATACAAGCCCACTGAGTTTCTTTCGCTGGATTTTCTCAGTGAGTGGCCGCGTTCTGATCCAGTAGTAGTTTTTAGATTTACGTCACTAGATTATTTGTAAGATCCAAATGAATTAAATATATTTTATTATTATTATCGCCCATAAACAAAACTGGGCAATTTTGGTTTTATTAGAAAATTTAAAAAAAACACTATTTTTGTTGTTCACCTGAAAACCCAGTACCTCTTCGAGTCAAGAGACCGGGCCACTAGACAAAAGATGCGACAATATTTTTGAAACTTTGCCTTTGTTCCAGCAGCAAACATAGCTAATTCGAAAAATTAATTAGAAAGCTGAGCAGCAACTTGCCTAGCTAGATAACACCAAACCAGTGGGACTATTCCGTATCTTTTTAGTGATAATCACTGGGTAAAGTGTACATCAAATAGCTGTCAAATGACGTGTTTTGTATTTGTCCATTGTATTACTGTTGGTTACAGGAGATAGCAAATACATAACACGTAATTTGATGCACACTTATCTCAGTGATCATCACTAAAAAGATACAGAATCAGGGGGCAGATACTGAAATTTATTTATGAGCTAATATATAAATTTATTTTTTGTGAAGCTTGTTTAACCCCGTAAGAGGTAGGGATAGGCAAAAAGTATTGAGTGCCAAAGGTCACAATCCTGGCAGACCCATCTGGCTTCCTCCAAGATTAACACAGAATTTTAAAACATATTTCCAATGTTACCTATTTATTACACTAGTCCCTTATCTACAGTACAAGTATACAAAATAATGTACCTTTATATTTATAGGAAAAAGGTAAAATAAGACAAATATGATAGCACAATATATTTTAATTAGTTATTTTTTAATTTTTTTAATGATAATTCTGCAATTTTCTTTTTAATTTTTTCGGTTTGGAGTTGCTCCTCTGCCGACTCACAAACCGTGCAAATCTTTCTATAAGCTTGTTCTGCTATTTTTATCTGCCACTCCTTTTCTGCCAACTTCATTTTATGAATTTCTTCTTCTCTCTCTTGAACTCTTATGTAATTTGCTTGTCTTAATGCAAATTCATCAGCAATTACCTTCGCTCTGAAGTTTTTTGCATCTAAAAGATAATAAACATTATTTACTACATACCTTGAAATTTCATGTTTGTATGAAAAGGGTAATGAATGTGGAAGAAGCCAGGCACACCAGATTTGACAGATTTGCTCAAGGCCTAACATCCCGGCCTCAGGTTGGCAACGCATCATTACCACCTTTGGTGTCTCTAGGCGGCGTGAATTTATTAACATCAGGAAATCCGTCTGCTTGTGTGCCTTCCAATACCATAAAAAAAACACTCTGCCTACCATGTAAGGGAATTGGCGTGAAGATATGTTTGTATGTACCCTGAAATTTATACCTATTTACGTTTTATCCTGCTGCAAGGTAAAGTTGGGTTTTGAATCTAAAATATAATAATTCTTATATTTTTTATGACTATTACATTTCTTATGATGTGTATACAACAATCTTAATATCTCATATCTTCGAATCTGCCTTTTTGTATGATGTTTTTTCGATTAGGTAATTTGTGATTGATAAAATAAATTAAAAATAGCAAGTATGGCAGCTGCAAATAACAATGTAAACTTTTTTTTTAAAATATATTAACTAAGAATTAGGAAAAGACTTACTGGCTGGTTGTGATGACACAGTTTCATAATCAGAGAGCCGAGAGCCTGATCTTCGGTTGGCAGCATGGGTTTGAGCTGAAATAAGTTTATTTCATTAATAAAACAATCATATTTAAGATAATCTACCCATATATGGATTTTTTTTGTTGAGCCTTAAGTGATCAAGAAAATCTGTTAAGTCTTAAGATTTACTTGATCACTAGTCTTGGGCCAATTTATAGAGAACAATAAATATCTTTTTTAATACCTAAAACCTAGTAAACTTATTCAAATATTTTTCTATTATGGCCTAAGTCCAGCAATGGACTTCCTCCAGCTTATGAATGATGATTCATAAATCATCATTCATAATTTGCATATCATGCAAGTAGGCTTTCTAATTTTTAAAATCAATTGATACCACAGTTGGAATAGACAATGTATGTACTTATTAATAAAAGAAAATTACAAAAATGAAAATACATACCAGTTGCAGGAAGAGCACGACTTGTTGTTTCTTGAGGCTGTGAAACTGCATCAGACACTCCAGATTGTATTGGTGCAGAATTTATGTCTTCGTCTTCTATGGCTAAAATAATTATATTTATTACAATAAAATAATAATGTTCAATGTGACATAAACTACCTGATCTTATTAAAGTGTAATTAGATATAATAAATAAAAAATAATACACAGAAGTTTTTATAGTGCCAATGAGTGTTGGTAAAATTCAAGTTAATTTTATTTTGTCTAACACAAAAGTAAATAAACTTGAATTTTACCACCCTTAATTTAAACCTAAATATTGTGGTTCTTTTAGTTTTCGCTATAACTATGTTCTTTTTATAATATTTACATATTCACTCCTACATACTTATTATGGATTAATCTGCACAATTCTGTTGAGTCTGACAAACAAGCACAGGCATTGCTTAGATTTGGAGTTTATTAAAAAAAAACTATAACCTATACAAAAATACAAATCACTTAATAAATAATTAAATTTACAATTAATCTCTTGACAGTGCTTGGTTTCATAATGAAACTAGAGTGCATCTTTTGGAACAGTGTGGTGGGCACTGTGGTGAGGTTGATGTTCCGTATAGGGACTAGGCAGGAACTAGTTAGTTCTTGCACTGAGGTCTGCAAGTAATGTAGTTTTCTGAGAATTTCATGTAGGTTGCTACTGTTACAAATATACACACCACAGCAGAGCATTAGCAAATCTATTTCTGTGATTATGGAATGCATTAAAAAAATAACTGTAGTTAGCTGGGTACCACTTGGCCCTGGTAGTGTATAATGGCCATGATCACTAATAATAACACCTACACCACAATCTTCTTCGACTACTTGCATCTTATCTGTAATATTTTAAACTTTTAAATTAGATGATTTTAGGCTAATCTCTTGTAAAATTAAATAATCACTGGTATTAATGTTTAATATTGTCTATATCATTATAGCAAAGTCATATGATCGTCCTATAAAGGCAATGCACTTTGCAAATAAAAGTCAAATTTGAAATGCATGTAAAAAGGGGAAATCTCATAGAACTGCATTACATCATAACAAATTTTCTCTTTTAAGAGTTTAAACGTCCAGGGTTCTCAGCAGAAATAATATGATCTGGACTACATACTATTAGTAATGCTAAGAAAATGATTTCTCGCTTGCTTTGAAAACTCGTGAAAAGGGAATAACAGCCTGCCTCCCTGCCAGGCAACTTGTAAGATGCGAGCACAGATTATAGGTAATTTCACAAAAGACCAATGTTAGTGGATTACTATGCAGCAACTTGTCTGGGTAGGTATCCACCTCCTTACCCATTCCTGCTGCCGTAATGACTGTCATGTTCAGGTTTAGATATGATCAGGGTATGTTAACCAATAGACTTGCACAATAGACCTGGCCACAGGAGAGTGACGCATCTATAACATCTATGGTCTCCAAATGGTTACCTCTTACCATCAGGAAAGTTAATTAGTGTCCTTGTTTGCTAATGTTTCACATTAAAAAAACAGGACTAAAGAGAATAAACCTGGCCAATATATAGGTAGGCATATTGTAGGTCATGTTAGTTACTACTAGAATGACTCATAGCAGGTCCAATGTTTGCTTTGATTAGTCATGATTATTACAATATATAATTCTGAAGAAATTACAAAATTGTCTCTGCTGAGTTAGTAAGTTTGGGCTAAGAAGAAAAGAGGTCGCCTAAGACTTATGTCTTACATCATAGCATTTTTTAAGAACAAAGTCCTTAAAAGTTGGTGAAAGCAGCTATTAAGGTTCAACAGTTCTCAAAATTTTAAGATCTAACTCAGGATGAGTTCTATTCTATTTTTAGCTACACCATAAACACAAGTAAAAAATTACCTCCAATAGTATCACTGTCAATTGCAAACTTCAACTTAACATCAGTAGTTTCCAGAAGAGCTGCATCTATGGTATCTTCAGATGACTTAGGTGGTGGAATATATGGTCCACCTCCCGTTCTCACTCTTTCCCTTTTTTTAAGAGCTAAGGACTGCTTCTTACGGGTCTTTAAATTATCCCAGCATTTTTTTAATTGCGCTTCTGTTCTCTAAAAAATATACATAATTTTTATTGAATACATATACAAATGAGCATTACATTATTTTATATGAAATCATAAATACGAGTATGTACTTTATGAATCAAAACTCAGAAGTATTTACCTACCTCATTATTTGTTTCTATTGTGTTATACTCTTCAGTGAGGCGTATCCACGCATTTTTTTTTTGCATTAGGGTTTCCTGCACTTGTCGTTTGAGAAGAGTTTAATTTATATTTAAGTATTAACTCTTGTAGGCAAATTTTTTCCGTCTCCGAAAATACTTGGCGAGACATTTTAAATTTTGTGCTTGAAGTCGAACTAGTAGCAAAGCTGTGAAGCATCTGAGAAGCGATGTTACACAAAAGATAAATGCTACAACCAGCATCAAAGCACTTAACTTTAAAAAATAGCACATCTGTGTAACACATGTGCTGAAAATGCGACATTATCCCAACTCCAAATTCTTATTAAATTTTTTGTTTACAAGATCTAAATAAGCACTTTGACAAAATATACCTTTTGACACTGACATTTGACATAGAATTGAATGATTTTGAGTGAACTTTGTTTAACTTAGCCAACATTGACAAAAAATATTCCTCCAAATGATGACGTCATACCTCGACTCTACCTCAGTGGAGGAATTGTCAAATTTCCTTAAGAAGCCGACTAAGAATACCGTTTCCGAGGACATTTTGAGGAATTGCTCAAGGTGCCCTCGACTGAGGTTGAGTGGAGGAACGTTGGAGGAAATGACTTAGAATATGGGTGTTAGACCGTAGAATGACCGTAGACGTCAATAGACAAAACTGACAAGTGGCAACACT
>NJDC01009945.1:0-17187 GCA_002245475.1 Calephelis virginiensis
GCGGATATCACATTTCACTGGAAAATAATATACTTACAATGGACCGATATAAAAAATAGTAAAATAAAATTTATATCTCTTTGCCTATACATTTTTTCACTGAAAAAAGCAAATAAATGCACTTAAATAATTTTTTGTTATCCCAAACTAAGTTATAAAGTAGTTACTAGACCTACAAAGAAAAAAGTTAAAGTGATATAACGTGTCTCACTTGTATTTTGTTAGCTTGAATACAGCTTTTCATTTACAGTACTGACAGACTGCCATTCATCAGAACTGTAATTTATATTTTATTACATTTACTATATTTTTAGCTTCCCTATATTCGTATTAAACAGTCCTAGCATTTATTTGATTGTGTCAGAAGAAGGAGTGTCGAAATATAATTAGTTTTGTAAGAAAATGCATTAATTATGTTTTACCAGTAAACAGACGATATTAATGCGTAGCATAACGTAGCATGTTGTGCTATATTATCAATTGGAACTACTAATGGACTAGAAAGGTGATCAAATGCACATACATCGGTTTCTTCGAAGTCGGGATGTAACGATCCCATCACTGGTTGGTAGTGGTTTAGTAATTTTGCTTACCTACTGAATTAGTACATACTGTCATTGATACCCACTTTTAACTAACTTCAAAAAAACGGAGGAGAACGTGATTTTTTTTTATGAAATTGGAAGGCAAATAAGCAGACGGATTTCCTGATGGTAAGAAATTCTCGCCGCCTAGAGACACCAAAGGTAGTAATGGTTTGTTGCCAACTTGAGGCCAGGATGTTAGGCCTCGAGCGATAGTAAGTTTACCGGCTACCTTACCCTCCAAATGACCCTGCAGGATAAACCATCTGCCTTACTGCCAGGCAGCTCGTAAAAGGCGAGTATAAGCTTACCATCACTAACACCGTGACATCTGACTAGGTGGTAGAGTTTTGCAGCGACTCACTCGAATTGGTACCACCGCCTTACCTATTCCTGCGGCTATAACGTCCTGACGTGTTTCGGTTCGGAGGGTAAGGTAGCCGGTAAAGTTAATTTTGCTCGAGGTCTAACATCCCAACCTCAGGTTGGCAACGCACTATTACCATCTTTAGTGTCTATAGTATCTATAGTGGTAAAAAAAAACAAACAAACACGCAGGTTTTGAACGGTTTGATCGAGAAATGTCAACTTAAGTCTTACTGGGTACCTACACTCATCTACATTCGGACTAATATCTGATTAGTCAATATTTCTTTCCACATGACTGAACCAATAGAGTCGTTTGTCATTTTAACCTCGTCATTTAAAAGCCAGGAAAGGCCCAAACATATTTCAAAATTTATTTAAACGTCTCTTTTTACATTCCCTCTGACCCTTTCGTGTATTATGAGCAACATTGCATAATATTTGTTTGATTGTATTTCTATATCATAAGGTTCTCTTTAAGAGATCGTTGATTTAGCTATAAAACCGCCTTGGTGCGTCACTTACTTTTTATTTAGTGTACAAAAAAAAAACTAAAAATAAAGTGTATTTTACAATGTTCATGTATGTGATGTAATAAATAACGAAATCATAAATGAATCATCACTTATTTCAGATTATAAAATCTATCCACATTAACAATTGAATACAAGTTTTAAATTTAGCTCGTAGCTTACATTTTAAATAACACAATTCTAAACAATGTTTTTACTTTAATATAAAATGTAATGAAAAATTAAAATAAGAACGCTATAGATGATTAAAAATATATTTTTAAAACACGAAATTCATACAATTATTGGAAATAAAAAAATATTAAGAGCTTTTCTATTCTAGTATAATCTCAGAGGCGTGGATTATTATTAACGAGAGCTGTGTTCGTGTCTAATCCCATTAAAATTGAGGCGCTTATCAACAAATATTAAAGAAAGAAAAACAGCTGTCTGATTTTAAGTACCGAGTTTAATTTGTTCCCGTCATCGGTTGATGTTCGAGTTTGGCTTTAGGGTACATTACTATTTGGTCGAGTTGATCGAAAAATAAAAGAGGCTAACCACATACAGCATAAGGTAGGATTTTAAACTTAAATCGTCGCGAATTAATAACATTTTTAATTATTTATACGGGATACTCACGATCACTTTTTATTTTATTTGTCGATATTTCGGCCTAGTTGCATATGCCGTGGTCACGACGGGTTGGGACGGGTTACAGCTCGCCGCCGCAGTCCCGTCGTGACCACGGCCTATGCAACTAGGCCGAAATATCGACAAATAAAATAAAAAGAGATCGTGAGTATCCCGTATAAATAATTAAAAATGTTACAGCATAAGGTTTCGTCCACTTTATTCGAAATTTACGATTTGAAAATTGCCTTTAATTTCGACTGGATTGACGAATTTAAAAAGAATGGAATTTGTATAATTGTATTTTCATATTTTATCTGAAAAGACAGCGAAAATGAAACCTTGTTATCCTGATAGTAAGAGATAAAGTAAAAAGAGATAACCGTGGCCTATAGATACTACAGTTGCATGTTGCAGGTGCGCTCCTGTGTTGCATATACATACATTATAACAACACAACTCTTAAGATTTATTGACATAGTTGTGATATAGATACGAAACAGTTAAACAACTGACATCAAAGCCTTTACGTTCTTGTATAAATTACGTTCGATAAGTTACGTGTCGAAATCTGTGACACTTTTGGTCTAAAAATGTGTTTCTCTTAGTTCCCAATGGCGCTGTTCAAAGTTTCATACAAATAATTTACAGAGACGGTAGCGAGTATAGTAAACTTGAGAAGCCGTAAACTCATGGTAAGGGCTCTGGGTAAGTTATTGGTTATTACCGGGCTTATGTAGTGATGTGATTATAGCGCATTCAAACTAGTTGGTTCCAATTTCAAACCATTTGCATCCAAATATCCGATTCCATCTGAATATTACGATTCCAGAGTGAACACGTGAGAAATGGGAATAATCTGTAAGATATTGAATGTATAAAGGAATAGTTCGTGTAACGAAATATACTGGACTGGGGTTTGAAAATCCGGTGTTGCTTTGACTTAATGCGGTCTCGGTTCTTTTTCGGGTCGGGCAACTTAAAATGTGTTAGTCAACTCTCTGGGATTTGATAAGTGACAATGACTATAGGTTAACCACCTATTTCATTATGGGACTGATATCATTAGGTGAAGACAGGCTAATCCTGGGTGTCCTATTTATACCTCCGCCTACGTTTTTAGGAGATACGGGAACGAAGATACTGGCTGAAGAGGAAACTTGTCAAAAAAGGGCAATGGTATTATCTGATGGTAGGAAATAAACCCAAAAAAGGTTTTAAATTTGCGTAATTACTGATCTACGGATTATATCTTAAGCTTTTCGATCGTCACAGCTGTTATCGTCATCATCATTGTAAGGTTAATCCCTATTGTTCCTCGCGTTAAATCATAGGACGCTGGATCCCTTTTCTACTCTTACTTCTCCAATTCGCTCAGACTTCGGCATTTTTTTGGTTTTCCAAAACTGGAACACGACAATAGCATCACAACGTAACTA
This sequence comes from Calephelis virginiensis, assembly GCA_002245475.1. Classification (NCBI taxonomy): domain Eukaryota; kingdom Metazoa; phylum Arthropoda; class Insecta; order Lepidoptera; family Riodinidae; genus Calephelis; species Calephelis virginiensis. The sequence continues at coordinate 3,535 of NJDC01009945.1, forward strand.
ACGAGAGAAAATATGGTCGAAGTTTATTCATAATTAGTGAATTTCGTGTTTATATTCTTATTATATGGAGATTTAATTACTAATAATTAATGAATTTAAACATAGCTTGAACCAAAGAACACTTATCATTCTATAACTATGAAATTTAATTTAAGTATTTCTACCATAAAACTAACAAATAATTATTCAAATAAGCCACCCCGAAGAATTCCCGGTGCAAAAGTACCCATGACACTAGCGGCATTACCACGTTGGATGTCCAGCGCGAGTCTTTGCACCAAGATGAGCCGGAGCGGGTGTCATGCCCGTTATCTCGGAGCCTGTGCCCTAATTCGTAAATGAAGCATTTAGCTTCATGGCACATTGTTCCCATCGTTGCTACTGCAATAGGAATAAACAAATAGATATTTTTCAGAGCTGCATATTTTTGGTTTTTTATTTGGATTATTATTTTACTGAATTAACGATGATAGGAAAATTAATGGAAAAATTATTATTGAGGAGAACATTAAAATATGGATTTTATCACATACCAACAGTTAATACCTATTGATTATATTTTCTTTTGCGAAATGGTCTGCATTTAATCATTCACAGTTCAAGGATTAACGTTTATTGAATTAGGGTTGAAAGTGACTCATCCTTGAAAATATATGTAAACTACTAGGCGATCCAGCAAACTTTTTATCTTTATATTTGATTTTTATATTTGATGCTGCCGGACCCAATGTAAAACAATCCAAAATCAACGACAACTTACAAATAAAAAAAATATGAAAAAAACATTTTCCAGAGGATCAAATTGTAAATCTAAATAATTCTAGCTAACATACAGCAAATCAAGCCTTCATGCTACAATCCTAAATAATTACTATAAAGACTTACCAAGGACCGAGAACAACATAATTATTTAAAAAATGGATTATAATGATCAGAATCAGAATTTGACCCAAACCCAAAACATCCTATTTTCATAACTTCCGTGTGATGCGTAAACTTTTAAAATTTCGCAAAAGAACATTTAAGTAAGTATAACAAAATTGCTCCACTTTATTTTTTTTTTACAAAAATGTTGTTAATAGCATGCTATTAGTACCACTCAATTATTTCCCAACTCAATTATTAAACCAAATACATTCTGCTAAACATGGGTGACTTGATTGCACCTTGAAGCATACAACCATAGATGTAATAGGCGCATCGCGATCCCGTGGCTGGAGTAGACCACCTATTTTGCAAGGCAAGCGACTACTTCACAATCCGGGCTGGAAAACGACGGCATCATTATTATCAGGAAAGATACGTTGGTTAATCCAGGCAAGTTGCTGCACAGCACCATCATCAGAGACCTTGTCCATTTAATATATGGTTGTCTCTTACAAGCTTACGATTCTAGCACACATTTAGTTTGTGCGCATGCAAAACTTGTTATCCAACTTATCAATAAACATGGACTAAGGTAGGAGTAGAATTGAGTTGATATTATACTCGTAGTATGTATCACATTGTAATAAAGGATGTAATACCAAGATGAATCTTGAAATAATTTACTCCGTTGCAACTTGTAATATACATTACAAGTTGCACTTGGCTGTTTTTATAACATGTGCAGTATCCGAAAACGACTGTAATAGAGTCAAAAACCAAAAAATAAAATAAAAAAAGCAGTTGTCTGTAAAATCGGTTTACTGACGGTAGTTGAACGTGACAACGTCATAAGAACGGAGGCCGATTGTGCCTCTTTGTCGCTCGTTCTGTGCTCTCGCTTGCACTTCAAGCCTTAAATGGAACGCCTCAGAGCGAGGTGACGCCGTATGAATCATGTTTTTTGGTGCGTGCAGCCAGCTCCATCGAGTTATAAGACGTTCTCACGTCAAAAACTTAGTGACTTTTGCTCACACAAGGACGGTATCTACATAATAGATATAATAAATAAATAAATATCCCTGGACAACTTACACTAATTGAATCTAACCCCAAAGTAAGCACATTATATGCTTGTGTTATGGGTGTTAGTCAACGATACTAATACATAGAAATACTTAAATAGATACCAGAATAAATTTAATAAACACCCAGACCCGGAAATGCAGACATCTAAATGTTCATCACACAAATGCCTGCCCCCGTCGGGAATCGAACCCGAGCCTCGCGGTAAGTTGATGTAGTTAGGCGAGTACGCTAGCCACTCGACCAACGAGGCGGTCAAATATAGATATGTACATATACCTTCATGCCCTTATTCACGCAGTTATTCCTACAGAGCTGCCTTCCTTCATTCATTCATGACATTACAAACAACCCAGTTTCGAAGACTCCAATTCTAATTTCGCATAAAATTATTTATTTCCCGTCATAAGAAATAAGACAGATATTTCTTACGCTACACTCAATTGTTTCCCTCTTGAGCATTCAGAACAAGATGGATGAGAAATTTTTACATATTCTTACAAGGTACCTTATTTTTCTTTCGTTGCCGTTTACCGATTTATTTTGTGTAGGCTATGATTGATGGTCATATTATTGCTGTTGTGATTATAATCACACTTTTGACCTTTCCAAAAAAGAGAATATCAAGTCGCCGGTAAGTATGTGTCGATATGTTAATTTTAAATCTTGTATTGACAACACAGATTTGGCACTTCCTCTATCTATGTTAAAATAGTGTTTCTAGTAAAAGGAATGAAATGTGCTGGTGTGAAATACATAGATGGAAGAAGAAAATTGCTTCTCTTGAACATTTATCGTAATATAAGTACGTGAAGAAAATTTTTTTTGGAAATAGTTAAATAGTAAATGTAAGAGAAGTGCAGAACGCTAATTTATTCGACAATAATGCTATGTGCATTAAATAATTAAATTGCATTAAATAAAAAAATAAAACATTACATTTACATTTGACACACAAAAACAAATATATTGATGCTAACGATAGATCTCAAGTGGTGCACAAACTATATTAAACAAAATTGGAAACAAAATAGTAATAAATGAAGATGGCGTTCTTATCAAAAATATATTAAAATGTATTATGGTTAATTCAATTTCGACCAATGGGAGACTACTAGTAAACAGAAATACATTGAACATCAAATTTAACTGCGTATGTTTCGCGATTACTCTGTCAATGATGAATTGATATAATTCTTTATCGAAGCGTACATAAATATAGTTAACATACCTCTTGACGAGTCTCAAGTGAAAATATACCTAACGTTACAACGTGACATTATTTAAGCTACGCTTAGCCTATATGAGCCTAAGTTTCAATTTGGATTGATATACGTGACTTTTTCAGTAAATCGAGTCACTCCCTCAGCGCAATATAAGCCTTTGCTGCACATCTTAAGATTCAAGATTGCTTGCATTTCACTCGTCGGTTATTCTTATGTACTTGTTATACAGTTATTTACTTTCAACACACAAATGTGGCAGACATTTGTGTGTTGAAAGTAAATAACACACAAATGTGGCAGACATTTGTGTGTAGAAAGTAAATAACTGTATCCCGTCGAGAATCAAACCCGAGCCACATGTTTAGTTGGTGGGTTTAAGCGTGTACGTTAACTCCTCATGAGGTCCTCAAACATCACATACAAGTATTGGAACTGACCATACATGAAACACCGTGACACGTCGTAGTTAAATGTAAATATTATGCTGTTATATATTCTAGTTTATGGAACATCATGTCAAGGACATGAATAATTCAAACCCATAACGAACCTGCTATGGCTGTGTATTTAAGTATGTCATTGTATCTACAATTGGGCATTATCCGTAGCTTTGTTATTTCTGAAGTATGTTTTATTATGAAAATGAAAGATATACCTATTGTGTTTTTTAACCAAGTTCAAAAAAACGAGGAGGTTCTCAATTCGGCCAGTATATCTTTTTATGTATGTATACTGATTTCTCCGAGGTTTCTGAACAGATTTTCGTATTTCTTTTTTGCTTGATTCAAATAGGCCTCTTAGTTTTTGAAGTGAAAACTTCTTTAGTGGCGTTGCGTACTTTTTGGAATGAATAAAAACCTCTAAACTCGCGTTAGATCGTCAGATCATAAGACGGCGCGAGATCTAAAATAAAACGTAGATTCATTGCTGTTTTTATATCGCTTAGATATTTCCGAAGAGCTTAGTATGCGCAATGGATAATACGCCGCAATATACCTACTATTACGTTCTCACAGATAGTAGATACGTATAATATCAACAGATATTGCTCTATTTGTTTCATTTTGAAAATAAGCTTTATAATAAGCTTTAGGTGTAGACGAGCAATGTTCGATGTACAGGTAATATGACGACGCTCATAGCCGTCACGTGGTCTTACTTTAGCGAGTTTTTTTCAAGCCAAACGCAGGTTATTGATATGAAAATAATATTTATACTTAAATTATAGTACTTTCATACTGATAATTAAAGGAATATGTGCAAAATTATTCCCTAACCATTCCAAGATATCAAAAATGCACAACGTTAATAATCAAGTCTTCATTCTGCCGGCACTCCCGAAGTTCAACCCGTCTTTTTATTTAATGAGCATTTTTTATCTACATTTATCTATTCCGATGTTTTTTTATTACATGAAATCATGTCAGCAATAAACTAAATAATAGTAAAAAAAATTACCAAGTTAATAAAATCCGATTTCAAAACTAAAAAGTAAAAAATTGTAAAGATTTAATATTAATTATGTACTATCTATTATTTTTATGTGCTATTCACTAATATGTTTGAGGTCGGAAAACGTATTTAATGAGAAAAACACGAAATTGTGTTTCAATTTTGGCAATGCCTCGAGTGCCACAGATTTTTAACTTATAATAAGTTAATGAAATGGGGAAAAATTTTTACCAAATTATGTAATTGAATATTTTAACCAACTTAGAAAAAAGAAGCAACTTAAATGTTAGACTTTTATATTTTCTACATTCGATTCATCTCTGTGATATCTAAACCGATTTTGAGTTTTTCTTTATTTGGAAATGCGTATTTCCGAGGTGATGTGAAAACGGACAGACGGATATAGAATTTAAAAGGGTTCCATTCCGACTATAAGTTTTTTTGAATGATTGTTACGTGATTATCTAACCAATGTCAGACCGATTTTGATGATTCTTCTTTTAAAAGGGAGGTCAGGATTCGGAGGTGGTCCTGTGTAAATTTTTTCATAATCCAACTAGTGGGAGTTTTGGCTTCATCGAGAAAAAAGATGGCGGAAGTTTTTTCATAATTATTGAATTTCGTGTTGATATTGAGTGAAATTAGTCAATTTTGATGCCATTTTGTACAATTTTGTTCAGAGAAAGTGCACGAATTGAACACTCATGAAGAAATTATCGTATCGTGTATTTCCTCGTTGCCGGCCAAATCTCATTACATGAGCTTGAGTAATGAGGCCACCGCTTTACCTAAGAGCCTGACATGACTTACTGACGACTTATGACTTATGACTGATGGCTAATGAAAATTGACTAAAAATGATATAAAGTTTGATGCAATTTCTACTTGACTAATGGCAAAATACTAACGAGAATGCCAAAACTTAAAGAAAGAAAGAAAATCCAACTAGTCGTTTTTAGTTACACCTAAACACATAAATTTAGTCTACATTATAAACGATGGAATTATATGTATATGTATCTATAAATTTATTATGTAGGGCCATCTCAACATTGAGTAACTTTAAAAAATGAAATCAGTGCGTAATAATGAAATAGAGTCGTTTGTTTGCAGTTTTCAATTTTTATAATTTAGCTACGGAACCCTAAAAACTGCAACTGCATTAATATCTGAATACATTGGGATCGCAATAGTTTTCGAATATATATTGTTATCCTAACGACCGTATGCATGATTTATAACAGATTTGTAACATTTATCCATACCGTTTCACGTATTACATCATAAATAAAACCATTCGTTGCATTCCTGTTGTTAGAGCGTATCTTTGTTTTATATAGCGAAACAGCAGGCGGTTCCATTGGTGTTATGAGACCTCATCTATAGACACTATATAGATTAGGTATCGGTACGTCAATATTTTAATGGTCGGGTTTTACATGTATTGTATAAGACGTGTTTAACTTATTTTAAGAAAATCCATCCCCTTTTAACCAACTTTTTTATATGTTCAACTCCTGATTTTTTTACGTACTAGTATGTCTCTCATTTCTGAACTGATTTTAATTATATACACTAAATTTTTGTGTGCTAGTCCTTACGCACAGTCGATTTTTTGCAATGTTACCTAGGTACTGCGCTTAAATTATTTGACTTCTAATAATATACAAAAGTATAGTTTAAAGATGTAAAATAGTTTACTCGTATACTGAAGCTATTTCTTATAAAAAAGCATCGATTTAAAGTTAGAGTTAATTCACTTTGCAATTAACAAGTAGATAGCAGCTTGATAACTTAGTGGCTACTATTACCTCCAAGTTGGACGGTAAATCGACAAAAGTAATTTGGAACTTTTATAATAAATTGTGTTTTGACGGTGTGAATATTGGAGAACCTGGTCAGGGAGAAATGGGAACGGAGATCATTTGCAAGGATCTTGCTGTTTCGGTGTTGCTAATTACTAGTTAAATACACATATCTATTATTTACTATGTGAAACCAAAACTTTAAACCCCTTTTTACGAAAATTTCAAGGACGCAGGAGCATAAAATTTGGCACACTTATAGTTTATTTGTAGGAGAAGTGCAGAACGCTAGTTCTGCACTAATATATTACCATGTATTTTCTATAATAATGCTTATAAAGTACATTAAATAAATAAATAAAACATAACATTGACACACACAAACAAATATATTGATGATAACGATAAAAGATCATAGATGGCGCACTAAAAAGTTTGGAAACAAAATAGTTGGTCTTGAGAAATGAAATGAAATAAAATTTATTTATTTGCGGAATATGTGTGTTTAAAAGTTGTTACAGAATACTTTTTAAAAAAATCACCTCTGTGGTCTAGCGGTTCAATTGTTGGACTTGACTGCATGAGGTCCCGGTTTCGAACCCCGAGTCGGGCAACAAAAAGAAAATTAGGTTTTTCCAATTTCTAATAAAAAAAAATGTTGCTCGGGATTGGATATGTGCCCGGTTGGCGATAGGCTTGCCTCCTATCACATTGTGGGACTTAGTGTCTTCGGCTAGTCGTGTGTGCCCTGGTTGTGCCTCTGCCTACCACTTCGGGGATATGGGCGTGAAGATGCAGGTAAAGTTATAATACTTCAAATTATCAAAGTGGTTACCAATATTTATCATAAATGTCTGTATTTCAGAGTCTGGATGGTTCCTTATTTATATCGGTATATCGAGGTATTGGTATTGTAGACATTTAATACAATTTTCTTAAATTCGAATTTGATTACATCGTTTAATTTATCAAAAGATATTATTTGCTCATAAATATACTAGTTGTAGCCCGTGATTTCTTCTGGATAGAGAGTTTGCGAAAAGTGAAATAACTTTTACTATACAAAAAGATTTTCGTATAGTAAAAGTTATTCCAACGGTTCAATCGTACACAAGATTTGGTTAAATCAGTTTAACCATTTTTGCTAGAAAACTGAACAGACAGACGCATATTTCAACAATCCTCGTTTTGGATCTTGTATTCAAAATGTAGCAATCATTGCTATTAAACATTATTCATGTCATCATGTCATGACGTTATGGCGGCAGGAATAGGTAAGGCGGTGGTACCAATCCGGGCAAGTCGCCGCGAAACTCTACCACCTAATCAGATATCACGGTCTTAGTGGTGATAAGCCTAAGATCGCCTTTTACGAGCTGCCTGGCAAGAAAGGCAGATGTTCTGTTGACAAAGCGGAAACATAAGGAGACAACTAAAACCTAACCAACAGTTGAAGGGGCTATTCTCGCTAGCGTCTCCGTAAATCATTTGTTTGAAAACAATATCACCTTTACTGATAAGATACGAGTACATATTGTATTGTGGTGTATTGCATGTACATTCGTATGTACAACCAAATTCCTGATTATCTATAATTATAATCTTAAATCACTTCCATTAAACAGATTTCGAAAAAAGGTATTCAACTTACTTTTAGAAAAAACATACTATAATATTATAGTGTCAAAGATTTTCTTGCAAACAAGAATAAATAATAAAGTATTTTTAATATGATTGGTTGCCGGGGAGTTTGTTTTGCCCTTTCTTCTCCTGTCTGGTTTGGAAATGGTAATGGTGTACGGTAGATAGGGATAAATTAATTTACTTTCGAAGCATTGTTTGTATTAATAAATAATCATGTAATAAAAAAACAGTGTAAAATAATTAAAGTCAATTTAATTAAAACCTATTAAAATAGTTGCACACCACAAGTTGGTAGAATATGTTGGAAAGCTTAAATTATTTTGTAACATCTTTGTAACACTCATATTTTGAAAATAAATATTTTTCCTTTCTTTCATTTCTTTCTTTCTTACATTTTTAGACCAAAAGGGCTGTATATTTCGATACGTAGCTTACGGAACATAATCTATAGCAACTCATGCTAAAAGCTCTGGTTAGTATAACGACGCCAAAACTATTACAGTTATGTGAAAACCCTTCAAATGTGTTTAAAGTTTCCTGAACTATGTCGAAGTGTAGTTATTAAAGAAATCAAATAAGAAACTACGTGAACCCTTGCTCGCAAACCTTAATTGCGTATAATCGATCCGTAGATTACAGTTTACAACCATTTATTTCACTTGCTGTGCTTGTATATTTCGCCGCCTGAAATTCTGAAAGTTGAAATTAATCCTCCCTCTCAGTTATCGATTGAGCTGAAATTTTGCAATTGGATGAAAATTCAAAATGTATATCTGATCTGATGATCGTACCGGAAGGTGGCCAGGGGGCATAAGATCTCCTTATGCTCCCAACATTATTCTATCGTGACATATTTGGAACATCGTGAATTGTACTTAAGTCTTCGGTTGGGAATTACCCTTACAAAGAGAAAGCTGTCCCAAAAATGTATTTTTTGTTAAAAAACCTATTTTTCTTAATACGAGTATAAAATCATAACGTCTCTTTTCCCATAAGGCATATTTATTGGAAAAAAGCAGCAACCCACCGCTTCAAAGACGTTCCAGACGGTAGTAAACGTGCCTTCCAACAGAGGTACTCTTGAAGGAAATTCTGTTTGTCATCTTTCGATTATTATTAAGTTTGAGTTTAGTCTAGAACCAAGGCGGATTTAAATCACTGTGGACAACTTGAATTTACAACCGTCTAGAACACCTCTTATTACTCACAGTACATCCTTGTATTGCGACAAAATACCGGATATAAGAAGGAAATATTTGGTAGTAATCCGGATGCTCTATTCCTAATAGAGCCTCAACCTTCCTGCGTGCTTGCAAAAAGAAAGCAAAAGTTGAATTTGTCATTACCATCAAGTCTACTAATGTCAGATTAGTGTGAAGCATCATGCCAGTATAGACAGCCATCGCCTAACCTATTCCTGTCGTCATCATGATAGTATTGTGTTCCGGACTAGAAGATAGTCAGACGGTACCCCTGTACAATACAGCTTAACATCCCCACCACCGGATAGAGACGCACCAATAACATCTTTAATGTCTGTAGGCCACGGTTATCTCATGTCATCAATAGAGCCGTGCGCTAGTTCTCTGTGTTATAATGTATTTTATACCACACTAATTACTTGGAAAAATGAACCTCTTTAATTAAGAGTCATTATAGCAGATACTTTAATAAATTGCGAACTCAGCTTAACATGGAGTTCCAACTTCCAAGCCAGGACTTCCCTAACACCAGTTCAATTAGATCGAATTTGCTAGCAATTCGAATTTTTGTCAACTAAGCTATTTCAAATCGACTTTGTGAGAGTTTTCGATATATCTTGGAATCATTAGCTAGCTATCTTTCAAAAAAAAAAATTAATAAATCGCAACATTTACAGTAGTACTATTTAAATTATGCGCTTCGGCTATGTTCGTCAAGTTTCGGAAACCCGAATGTATTTTAAAGATATCTATATAGAGTTGTTATTACATATAATCATGTCACTTAAATTTAGATTAGGTCAGCCAATTTAAATATAAAAGTATAAGGTGTAAAAAGAGTAAAAAGTGTTATGCCGAAGTGCATAATTTAAATAGTAGTACTACAGTTTTGTATTGACTGTAATATTGGTTTTATTTGATGTTACTTAATGGAACTGGAATTTCTAATACCACGACGGGTTTTTGTCAATAATAATTATTAAACATTCCAATCAGAAGTAAATTTCGCTCATACTTCACAGTACTTCAGCTTTATTTTGATTGAAGAGTCAGACATTTCAAATGCATAAACGTTAATTGTGTAATGGTACAAGTATGAGTTCTTACATCTCTTCACGCAAAGTTCCTATTGTTGTAGACGGAGAGCATCGAGTGCCAAATACTATGATTCTTGCAGACCTGCCTTGATTCCATCACTTTCATTACCTTTTACAAACAAACAAGCCTCTGTGGTCTACCGGCCCGGCGTCGGACTTGACTTCTTCGAACCCCGGGTCAGGCAACAAAAAAATTAGAAAATGTGTATTTTCAATTTTCTAATAAAATTAACGTGGCCTGGGATTGGTTAGGTGCCCGGTTGGTGATAGGCTTGCCATCTGTCACATTGTGGGCAGTGGGACTTAGTGTCTTCGGTTAGTGGAGGGTGCCTTGATTGTACTCTTGCCTATAACTTCGGGGATGTAGGCGTGAAGATGCTTTTTTTCAAATATTTTTAGAATAAACTTGTATATCTCAAAAATGGTGATGGCTTTTAAATTAAATTTACTTTATCTGTTGTTCCTAGAGTCCTGTGTGGAGTAAGTCTTCCTGCAGCATGTTGCATGCACTGGTGGTAAATTGTTGTGAAGAAACTAAGATATGAACCCAACCCTATATTGAAGACGTCTTGGTGTTATAGCGTTACTATTGGATCTCGATTTCATGCAAATTGGAAATTGGAATTGGCCATGCAATTTTAGATATTCTTGAACACAACTCTTAATTCAATTAATCTTCATCTCTTAATTTAATAATTCTTATTGTTACGTAACAGTGAGATCCTTTGGTATTGAGAGAAAGTGAGATTAAAATAAACTGTTAGTGTTAAAATGAGAAAAAGCTTGCTCCGTTGGTTTGGTCTTATGGAAAGAATAGCAAACGTAAGATTGACAAAGCAAAAATGCAATGGGAATGTGGATTGATATAGGTATAGGTACCCAAAGAGACTTAGGTTGATCAAATCGCTCCGGAGTTATCCAAAGGGAATGTCAAGAGTCTCCGGAACCGGCGTTTTTGCATAAAAAATTAAATGAATGTGGAGGAAGCCTATTCCGTGTATTCCTAACCATTAAACCTATTCCAGGCACCATAACGTCAGTGCTTGCCATTGACGTGTTTTGGTTCGGAGGATAAGGTAGCCGGTAAACTTACATTTGCTCGAAGCCTAACACCAGTTCTCAGGTTAAGAACGTACCATTACCACCTTTGGTGTCCCTAGGCGCCGTGAATGTCTTAAAAATAGTTTAGTGTATGTTATAGTAATGTGTTCAATGGCACCTAAAACGACATATCCGATTCGATTCCCTATTGACATGAAATCGAGATTCGAGAGTAGCCCTACTATAGAAGAGTTATCGATAGACTTGCATAATAGGCCTAATATCCTGGTCATAGCAGAGCGAACTTTTACAACATCTACCTTTAAATGACGGTTAACTTTTACAAGACGGTTATCAAGAATAACCTCTGTGGTCTAATGTGGCTAGTGTGGTCTGCATGAGGTCCCGGATTCGAATTCCGGGTCTGGCAACAATAAAAAAATCGGGTTTTTCCAATTTTCTAATACAAAAAAGCGTTGCTCGGGATTTGGTATGTGCCTGGTCAGCGATGGGCTTGTAACCTATCACATTGTGGAACTGAGTGTCTTCGGCTAGTCGTGGGTACCCAGGTTGTGCCTCTGCCTAGCTCTTCCGGGATATGGGCGTGAAGACACTTATTTTTTTTATCAAGAGAGCCGGTTACCCGTGTATGTAAACCCGCCCACCACCATGGTTGAGTGTAGGTACCATCAAAGGTAAACTTATACATAGTTTTAGGCAAATAACCAAATACTTAACATTTAATAGTTCCCTTCAGCAAGTAATCTCAGTAAATAAATCTTCCTGGTAATTGCAAATTGCTAATAACAGCATTTTGTTTTATTGCGGGAAAATTAATTCTTGTGAAGTGAAAAATAAATTTTCCAGCATCAACCGCGAGGCTCAGGTTCGATTCCCGACGGGTGCAGGCATTGGTGTGATGAACATTTAGATGTCTGCATTTCCGTGTCTGGGTGTTTATTAAATGTATTCCGGTATGTATTTAAGTATTTCTATGTATTAGTATCGTTGACTAACACCCATAAAATTGTGTGTATTAATAAATAATCATGTAATCTCAAAAGAAACAAAAAACAGTGTGTAAATAGTAAATCGTGAATAAATAATTAAAAACATATTAAAATATTTGCACACCACAAGTTGGTAGAATATGTAGGAACGCTTAAATAATTTTGTTACATCTTTGTAACACTCATATTCCGCAAATAAATATTTTTTCTTTTCTTTCTTTCTTTTCATAACACAAGCAAATAATTCGCTTACTTTGGGTTAGATTCAATTCGGGTAACTTATCCAAAAATATTTCATTTTTTATTTTTGTAACCATAATTTGAGTTTATTGACAATAAAATAAAATGAATTAACTATTGAAATAATGAGTATGTATGTTTTTACATAGCACCCATGTCTCGTTTCACTTTTAATGAGTACAATTACTTTGGCGTTCTTTATATAAATATAAGTATTCTCAAAAAATTCGCAATGCAGAAATATGTATCTTCACACCCATATTCCCGAAGAGGTAGGCAGAGGCATTACCAGGGCACCCACGACTAGCCCAAGATACTAAGTACCACAATGTGACAGGTGGTAGGCCTATCGCCATCTGGGCACAGATCCAATCCCGAGCAACATTTTTTTATTTGAAAATTGGAAAAAACACATTTTCTCGTGTTGCCCGACCTGGGAATCGAACCCGGAACCTCATGAGGTCAAGTCTAGCACCTGGACCGCTAGAAATATGGCGTTAAAAATAAATATTATTGTACCATCCATCACGATAGAATTATACGTTTACGTCTTGCGAGCTTCCTTTTTACAAGAGACAAACAATAAGTACATATATAATTATAACCCTTTCAACTCAGTTCGCCACATATGTTGCCGGTCGTATCAATTATGTTTTGCGACATGTTCGAACGTGTAGTTGTGTTAGGATTATTAAGGTACCTCTACACGTGTTGTACAATGTGCAAGTTGCAATCAGGGTTAAGGCTTACCCGCTTTGTTAATATCACAATAGTGTTGGCCGAGCATACAAGCGGTACTTAGTGAATACGGCTTTCATAAATCGGTAAGCTTTAATGGTATTAAAGGAACGTATTTTTTCAAGCTTTTAGAAATATCTGACTGCAGTTGAGTGTAATCGACGGTGTTCAGCAACTGTTATATTTTTTGCTTATTTCCCAGTCCAGTAAAAAAAAAGAATTTATAAACAACGCATTGGTTTATAACA
>NJDC01009945.1:17996-44147 GCA_002245475.1 Calephelis virginiensis
TTCCTTTTTCTTAAATTGCAATAAACCGACTTAAATTTAATTTCCATATCATGTTGGGTATACAAAACAATATGCATTGTTAATCATATCTGAAAAATCACTTGGTGATCAAAATTTGTAGCTGGCGTTCAATTATAACTCATATTCGGAAAAAGAACCATCAAAAGCAATTCGTCATTGGCCGAGTAACCCAAAATGTACAGATGAATAATCTACGCTTTCGGATCGGTAAAAAATCGGTACCATATTTAACATGATAGATTGATTGGATAATTCACCAATTTGACACAGGAGACTGGACACGCGTGTGTCCAGTTAGTGAAACTTAAAATTATTATAATCACTGACTATGTTGTGATCTAGACACGCTAAGATTTGTACGCGTGTTCGCATGTTTAAATTTAATTTAAATTACTTTTATGTTCTCACTAACTGGTCTCAGACACTTTTTCACCAGATAACTCGTAAGTGATTAACCAACTCGACACAAGAGACTGGACACGTGTGTGTCCAGTTGGTGAAACTTAAGATTATCACCACTTATCATGTCGTAACATGATTAAATTTAAGTAAAATCATTTTTTAATGTTTTTATTAACTGGACATGCACAGTTTTTTTGTAAAAAAGCTACACTCAGATTAAGAATCATCCTTTTCATTCAAATCAGTAAAAATATTCTAATTATTATTGTAAAAGTACTTAATAATAAAAATAAGTAAAACAGCTTATTTATGAAATCATCTAGTTCATTAATTCAATAAAAAAGATGATTCTTAATTTTAAAAAAAAAAAAACTGTACACGTCCAGTTAGTAAAAACATTAAAACTGATTTTATTTAAATCTAACCATGTGACATGAAATGATGATAATTTTAAGTTACACCAACTGGACTGGACACACGTGTCCAGTCTCTTGTGTCGAGTTGGTGAATCACCCGATTGATTTAATTGTAGCACAATATTATATTAAATTATTGCAAACTAGTATTAAAATTCTATTGTTTTAAATAAGTTGTAGTGTTCTCTATTGTGCTATTAGTCTAGTAAAAAAAAAGAATTTATAAACAACGCATTTGTTTATAACAATTTTTTTTAAACAATATGGGATATAAAATATTAAAATTATAATTTTTAAGTAGTTTATTTTAGAAAACAGACTAATAGCAATATTATATTTTGTTTTATGTTTAATCTAGGTTGATAATTTTTAACTTAAGTAAATTGTTAATAACAACGTGAAAATTAACCGTTTTTTAAATTTTTCCATCGGGAATCTTTTCTATAGCCTTTCTATGATAGCTCCATAAAAGGAAAAAAATCGCAAGTTTAAACTTCAACAACTATCTTACTTTCAATGTTGATATTCGTGCTACAAAAAAATGCTTATTAATTAATGGATAATTAATTGAAAAATCGCGATAAAAATTTTTGATAGCTTGATTTTTGTTTATTGATCTATCCTATAGGTGCCTGAATTTTTAATTTTCATATTTAATAAGTTTAAATCATATTTATTCATTAAAGGTCCAAAGTGGGTGGAGCTTACGTAAGCGAGAGTTCCCGTTAGCGGCCGTATTTTCAACCCTTTAGAAAAATATAAATTTTGGTCCTAGAGTTCCAACAGGTAAGATTTTTTTTTTAATTTCTTCCTCTATATGGATCATTTTTAAAATTTTTAAAATTTTGAATACTTTTTGAGATATTTGCAAAAAACAAAACCACCCTTTTTTAACGAATTGTTTATAACTTTTGTAATTTATCAAAACTCCAAATTTTTCAAAAAGTTTCTAAATGCGATGTCGAATCGAATGACACCTCGATCGTAATTTTCCGAGGCGAGCTAAAAATTTTGACCTAAAAGACACATGTAGACTAGACTATATATTATGTGCGTTTTTTCTGATTACACTTTTGACCATTTTTCAATCTCCTACTAGTAAGACACAACCATCATGTATTAGCACTATATCTAGTTTACTTAGGGTCACTTGTATGTTCCTGGGTTAAGTATTTAACACTGAGTTAAACTTAGGTTAAATCACCTTATATTTGACAGTTTTACTCAATATTAAACGTAACCTGGGAATGTGCAAGGGCCCCTTATTGATTATAATGTGGGGATTAGGAAAAGCAATGTAACATACAGTATTTTATCTTCATACTAACTGACGGAAACGCGTTTACATTTACGCGTCTCCAATCTCGTATGCACTTGGTATACGTGGTACACACTGTTACATCCCTATTTTCATTGCCAAATTGCTGAATTGCAGTTAACCCTACAATTCAGCAATAATACTGTATAAAAACCCTTGTTTTCCAAGTTTTCAGTTAGTTCTATACATTCAGTCAAATCGCTGCCCAACGACGGACCCGGTTTCTGCCTGCCGGTTGGCCTCAGCGAGGAGACTAAATAGTATACCAGCTCCGGGTCGTACCGCCCTTCATCAGGGCCGCGAAGTCGCGTCAATAGTAAAGTAAAAGAGTAGTAAAGTGTAGTGTTGTGTGAATAAACTTTATAAATAATATCGTAAATAAAGGATTGCTTCCTTAAAAAGTGCTTTTTTTTATAAGTGCCAGGAAGCCAAACCTAACAACACGATTCGCGGTTGCGCCGATTTGACAATGCGTTTTGGCAATGCGTTCGATTTGTGAATGTTATTTTGGTTTAGTAAGTAATATTTACTTAATATGACACAGATCAATTATAGACTATATTGTGTTGTCTTTGAGCTTCACTTGAGTTGTTTGTTGAAATTTGTTAATAAAAAACACCACATTCATTTTTATTGAACATTTGCTATGCATTAAACAATTTTTATTTGTTTTAAAAATAGATTATATACTTACACACAATTCAAATAGGCAGATATAGCTTTAGCAATGAAGGCGCGCAGAACTATCGAGTGTTGACGCACCGATAGATAACAGGTATGTATCTCAAAAACAGATCCCGGTTAGATATTACCAGCACTATGTGCTAATCCTCTATCTATCATTCCTGATTTTTTTATTCCGGTAGAAATAGCTGGTAGAACAATAAGACGATGGTATCATTCTCGGCGAAATGCTGCACAGCACTTAACCCCACCTAGTTTTTTTATTTATTTATTACAACACAGTGCGCCATTTTTATAGACTAAAATAAAAATGTCAAACTTAAGACAAGGACTTAGATATCATCTAACGTAAAAAAATAGGAAAAAAAGACATGATAAAAAACACAAACATTATGATTTAGTGCAATAAAGATCTAGTTAGCTAAGTTACTAGACTACTACAAGCGGGCTATGGGGTTGTTACATCTCGTTGTCTACTTTACAGTGTACGTAATCAGTCATCGACCATCAAATCTTATAAAAATACATTTGTCATTTAACAGGTAACGTGTCTTTTGGCGTAATTGCAATTGGCTCTGTGGTGTTAGATACGTCCATTATAATCGTACATCGTACAAATGTTTTAGGGATGTTTAACAACGTTGTCGATAATATTCACAGCAACAGTTACGTTGTGAATAATATGTATTATTATCTCTATCCGTCTTAAGAATAGACGTAGACCTAAGTATTCCAAGATTCAAGTTGATATTATAGTCTGTATTAGAGTCTAAAATTTCAACTAAAACCTGGAAGTACTGAAGTATAAAATTATTAATAAAACGGCAAAGCTACTGGTCAATTCGTATTCATAACCAAACGTTCATACGCACGACTGACCTTACTGTGATTATTATCGACAAAGCTGTTGAACTACATCCGACATACAATTTGTATAATAAACAACTTAATATGTACGCATTTGTAAACAGATTTTTGGTAGCACTGAGTGTAAATATGAATGCAGTTTGTTTCTTATTACTGATTTCCGACTGGTTATGTTTCCTGTAAAATTAGGCTATTATGGTGAAATGTAGTAGTTTTGATTCGTTGGTGTGTACAAGTGAAGTATTTTATAAGAAATTAGTATACATTGTGTTTTCCCTCGATGCCGATGAACTAGTTGGTGTATCGTGTACTTTTTCAATCTTTTGTCATTTTCAATTTTCAAATTATTCAAAAGAAGTCACATGTCGTCATAATCAGTCATATCAGGGTATTCTTTGGTAAACGGTACATCAGCCCATCATGTGAGATTTGGTGGCATCGAGTAAAAGCATGATAAATAAGTGTATCATGCTCTTCATAAGTACTGCACTTTAAGTAAGCAAATTCAAAATCTGGGGCCTACCTACCTTTTCTCGAAACGGTTCGTCGTATTTTTGAACATTCATAACTTGAGTTTGGATTATACCAGATAAACAAAATTTTTGTGATATGATGTCAATGGTAGACTTAATAAACCTCTAAAGTTTCAATTGCATAGCTCTCATACTTTAGATTTTATTGATATCTAAAATACCCCGATTTCGTCACTCACTCACTCACTCACTGACTGATGATCAACAAAATCCTTGAGGTACTTCCTGAAGTCCTAGAAAGCTGAAATTTGGTATGTAAGCTAGTATTAGTACCCAAACAACAAAAAAATCCTAAAACTGTGAACTTTTACCCCCCAATCCCTTAAACTAGGAGGTGAAAGTTTGTTTGAGACTTCCGCAAATTTTGATGCTAGAGGTCTGAATGCGGCCTGGAATGAGTGTGTACGAAAAAAATCTGGAAACCCCCTTCCCTCCCAACTTTCCCTCCCTCACCCCTGTATCTCAGAAATAACAGCACGTTGAAGAATTTGGTTTGAGGTATAGTATTGAGAGGGCTAAATTATAGTGTAACAAAAATTTAAACTTTCCCCCTCCCTCTATTTTTCACCCCCCTAAGCCTGTATCTCAAAAACTACAACACGTGGAAGAATTCTGTTTATTACAGGATCATGATGAGGGGGCTAAAAAAGTAGAAAAATTTGATGCTAAAGGTCTGAATCTGAAATAGGGAGTCTGGTGGGTATTTGACCTGGAATTTGATAGATTAAAAGGTCTGGGAGCCCTTTTAATCTATCAAATAAAATTGGACATTGTATGTAGAATTAGCCGATCAGCTAATTGTTTTCGTGCGGCCGACTCGCCAGTTAAGTCCGCGGTTTACACGCCTACGAGATTATAGCGGGAAAACTCTGCGGGCTATGAACTACGCGGTACGAGCTATGGCTGTAGTATTTCCCCGTAACTTGAGTGTAAAATTAGGGCTTATCGATTTAGGACTGGGCATGTAGGGTTAGAAACTTGGCTCTACACGAGATCTGATTACTTTTTAGTGCGAGCTATATGGTGTCGTCTTGGTAACATTTAACAGTAAATGTTTTTGTGATATTTTACTTTACTCAAAAGTAACAATATTTTTGGAAAAACTGCGTCCATGTTTTCAATCAATCGAGGCAAAACTCACTGCACAAGTTGTATGAGGGATGCAGATTAACAACTTTATCGATAGGTCATAACTCACAATAGGACCAGCCATGCTTACCGTAACGTAGTAAATATGGTTTTACCGGTAGCCTCTAGACGTGTTGTCGAAATCAAATGTAAATCCATTTTCGGATTGCTTGCGCACTTCACCCACAATACTGACGTGTAGGGCTGCCACCTTTCCCGATTTAAGAATGTCAAATATAAGTTTTGACAATCAAATGTAAATCCGTAGTCAGATTGCTTGTGTGCTTTACCCACAACACCGACGTTTAGGGCTGCCACCTTCGCCGATTTAACATCCTGACCTCAGGTTGGCAACGCACCATTACCATCTTTGGTGTCTCTAGGCGGCGTGAATGTCTTACCATTAGGAAATTCGTCTATCCGTCTGCTTGTTTGCCTTCCTATAACATAAAAAAAAGATAATTCATATTCTGCACACAAAGAAATTTGTATTTAAAAAGAGAAAAACCGTTAAATTATTAAAAATAATAATAAATATTTTATCGGTTTTTATATCTGCCTAGTAGACAAGTGACTTAACTTAAAGGGTAGCCTTTGAAGGAAAGGACATTGGTTCACCAATAACATCTACGTCATCTATAGGCTACGGTTGTCTATTACCATCAGGAGAGACGTGGGCTTGTTTGTTGTCTTTTCAGTTTAAAAAAAAAACGACGGGTTCCACTCCGGGAGTACCGGCAGAAGCGCAAACTTGAACAAACTTGACGTTGTGCATTTGTGATGTTTTTGAATATTTAGGGAATAATTTGCACGAATTGCTTTAAGTATCAGTATGAAAGCACTATCATTTATGTGGTAGAATACAAAATTCGTTTTTTGCGCTATCGTACACAACCATGACAACACGAGCATTCGCGCAAGCGCACTGCGCCGTCTTACGAATTTTCAATCAGTTCACGTGTCCTGACCCGAGTTTAGAAGATTTTACCAATTCCAAAAAAAGTGCGCAATGCCGCTAAAAAGTTTTCACTTCAAAAATATCGCACAGTCTTCGGTCAGACCGGAATACAAACGTGGCTAGCACTGATGATATCGTAACTGGAATACGTAAAGGAAAAATGAGAAATGAAAAGGGGAGGAGTTTCAATTCCACTATATGGTTTTTATAGTATAATATACTTTATTAGAATGTTTATTACATAATTACTCGGTCAGCAGCCAACTGATTCAAAGCTTCTTATTTAGAAATATAGGTCATAATACCAAAATGATTCTATATTATTTTTTATCACGATCTGACTAGTGGTTTTTGGGTTAAACTTAATTTAACTTAAATTAGAAAGCAAAATAATTAAAATAAAAAATTGTAGGCGTTATTATTACTCCAAACCTAGTAGTAAGTCTTTAATAAAATGTATGGGGGACCATTTCGGAAACACTTGCTATCTTTCAAAATATTCCAGATAATTATCGTTAAAATAACTATCAAATCGCAAAGATATATACCCAATGAAAGAGTTGGAGTTGGTTTCTGCAGTTTATTTCGCTTGATTAATTATTTTAATACTGTAGGCGTTGTATTTTACTATTTACGCCCGTTTAATACTTATACATATAAGGTCAAGGGCGCAACATGAGGGTCATGACCCCACCCTTGGCAAAATAATAACAATGTAACAATAATAATAATAATGGTTTTATAGTGAAGACTACATCTTAAGAGACTCGCTTTGCAAACCAGGATTACGGGCCGGATTCAGAAAGCAGCAATTTTGGGGACGGCATGCATTGAACGGAGATTCCTTAGTTTCACCACTGACGGTTTAGTTGTAAGATTTTTATGTTTATATTTTTTAAAAGTATTAAACCTAGAAAATAAGAAATAATGAGAATAAATGATAATAATCATAGCTAAAATCTACTAAACCTTATGCCTAATATTTACTTATTATTATCCAATTCAAAGATTTATCCTTACACAGCCCATCACAGCCCTGAGTTAACCATACTTTGTTTTCACTTTCCATCGAGTTTACGTTTTTAACAGAGCCCCTAGTGATCAATAGCGCAAACTTTGTTGGGAGTGTTTTGGCAAAAAATGCTAAACTCGCTATAAACGCGACAATTTTGCTGACGTATTTCGGCCATTTTTGGCCGTTTTATGTAGAAATTGGAATTAATGTCATTTAAATACCGCAACTCAGTAGTTAAAATCTGTCAAGTCCTTTCAGTTGATATTTTGTCAATGAAAAGTGAAAACTTGATTCCAATTTTTAAGTATTCTAAATAAACTAATACTCGTATCAATTACATTTTGTGAATAATAATTGCCATGACGGTGATTTGGAAAATATAAAGAGTTGTGTGCTCGCTATTTTTTCGCTTGGCAATTGTTATAAGCTTCTCAAATAAAACCTTTGGACTCTGAGAAAAATCTAGCATCTGTGGCGTTTGCTTATCTTGCTGACGCACATTTTCAGTCGTCTCACAAAACGTGAGTAAACACAAAAAATGCTTGGGTTTTTCTCACAGTCCAAAGGCTTGCTTTGCTCGTCTTGAGCTTAGGAAGCTAAATAATATATTGATGTATTAAATGCTTTGAGAATCCGTGAACCGGCCGCCTTACATTTTAATATTTTGGTGCAAAGAGTTATTCAAGATCCAAGAGTTGAGTTTGCATTAGACAAGGCGTTAAGCACCCCACGAATCAGCAAGTAAACGATCCTAATGCAGTAGCACAGGGCCAGTCAATTGACGTCACACGAACTACAGATAATTTGAATGTAGTTAATATAATACCGACAGACATAAACAAGACTGGAAGCTTGCCGGTAGAACTTGAAATATTTGTAAGGACTAAAGTTATGTTACGGTCTATTCACGTGTCCAAAATATGGGTAGAAGACGCTATCGGCTATATTACTGAAATTGTTTGGCCTCAATTTCATCGAGCCCAAATGTGCAAAACAGAGGTAACCTGGGTTCAAAATGACTTCAAAAGAGAAAACATACACCTTGTTCACTCTAAAGAAATACAGTTTACAGCAAAGTTCAATGGCACGGCTAAAAGAAGGACGTTGCCTTTAATTTTACTATGGGCTTCCACTGTCCACAAAATGAAAGTTAGCACAGTGGACCACTCAGATGTATAGTTAGGCTTAAAATTGTTTGGGGAAGGAAAAACTTATGCAACTCTGAGTCTAGTAAAGTCTGTAGAAGGATTATGTATAGAAAAGTTAAGAATAGAGTTTCCTCCATGTTGGTCCCGGCTCCTTTGCAGAATAGACCCTCTGCCTTCCTGCCAGGCAGCTCGTAAAAGACGAGCAAAGGCTTACTTTCAGTAACACCGTGACATCTGACTAGGTGGTAGAGTTTCACAGCAACTCGCCCGGATTGGTGTCACCGACTTACATATTCCTGTCGCTATAACGTCAGTGCTTGCCGTTGAAGTATTCCTGTTTCGAGGATAAGATAGCCGGTACACTTACTTCTGCCTAACATCAAGACCTCATCCTGCCCTCCCCAATGGATACCTTTGCCATTGAAAATATTATAGTCTATCATAATGAGAATTCTTTCAAATGCTCATTTTAAAGTAAAGAAGGTGGTTTGAATGTTATCTGATCACATTTTTTGAAATGATAATGAATATTGTAATAAATAGAAAGAGTTAACTTATATAAATTATATTTGCACAATATAATTTATATAAGTTATATATTTCCTCAACGTAAAAAAATATGCTGGTGAAAAGTAAATAAATATTCTTTCTTTCTTTCTTTTCATTACATTTTTCTATTTATAAGCCAATTGAGTAGCACTACTTAAGTAAGATGATATTTGAAATTTCATTCGGTAGGTAAACAATAATTCTTTTTTATTTACATAAACTTAACTATCAATAGTCACTAATAGATCAAGTATCGATATCGATTCTCTACTTTTTCTGAACAGCCTAATAATGTCGGAATGATAGCCATATTTCGTAGCTAGTGGCAAGCTTTTTGCGAAGGTATTTCATGTCCATTTACATATAGGTCAATGGCTGGCACTAATCTGACATGACAAAATATTCCGTTTATTTTTTTTCACTGGAAAAAGTTAGAACACTGTCAAAATAAGTTTAGCTGGTGCTTATCATAATTACCACCATTGTTTTAATTATCCCCTAGAGGCACTGGCTATAGTTCCGTTTCGATTAGTCTTTGACGGTCTACGGAAGTAAATTCACGTGAAAGCTAATTCAAGTAGTAGATTTATAGAAAAAACTGGAGGGTGACGAGATTTTTCACGCGTTATTAGCCAGACAATGTCGAATATTACACTCAGTCAGTCGTGTAATGTGGATTGCTTTACGGCAATATCACAATTCACAACATGAGCGTCATGTTTGCTACGTTTGACTGCGAATGTCAGCTCATCTTTTCCATCGTCGACATTTGGTAGATCTCCATTGAAATAAGTCATAAGTCATTTCAGGTCATAAGTCATAAGTCATTTTTAGGTCATAAGTTATTAGTAATTTCAGGCCTTAAGTCATAAGTCATTAGTCAAAGTTTTGTTAGGGTCTTGAGTAAAGTGGTGGCGTCGTTACTCATGCTTATTAAGTGAGATTTGGCGGCAAAGAACAAAGACACGATACACTAATTACTCCATAAATTTTTCATATTTGCACTTGAACTAAACGAAATTGAATTAAATACCACCTAAATTAACTAATTTTACTCATAATTTAGACGAAGTTCAATAATTACGACAAACCACGACCGTTTTCTTTCACGATAGCGCCAAAAAATCCCATTATTCTATTTGACGTTCCTAATTTATAACCCTACCTTGTTTGAAAGTGACCTAAGGAAAAAAATATTTTTTTCCCACCAATCAACAGCAAGCAGCGAACCATTCATCGTTTTTCGAATATACGTGTTGTAAACATATTAATACTGGGTGTGTTTTTACTATAAGAGAAAATTATTTACAATGTCCATCCGAAAACAAAATGTCAACGATATAAAGATATTGCTCGTTACATGATATTTCCTCGCGATTAAGTTGCACGCTTAAGTGATGAGAGGGATGGCAATGGCCCCAGAAATATATAGACAATTTTAGGAGACTTATCTGTATCACAATATTTTACTATTAAAGGGCAAGTAAACAGGCAAGTTCGAGTGACTTTTCAAAAGCTTTTTTTATTATTATTATTTTATTTTTAACTTGCAATGTATGTAAGTATGTAAAACAATGCAACATCATTCTAAATCCAATATGGGGGACCATCCAAGATGGCAGAATAGTTATTTTAAAATGTACTTCTACAATATGGGTATGAAATGAAAGGGCTCATTGCGAGCAACTCGAAAAGTAATGTGACGTCATTGAAGGTCCAATATGGCGGACCATCCGAGATAGCGAAATAATTATTTTTAATGAACTTCTATAATATGAGTATCAAATGATAGGACTCGTTGACAATAGAACCTTATTAATATCTGAATACTACATTTTAATATTTTTTTATTGAACAACTTAATAAAACTTATTATGGTTGGGTTTAGGCCAATGGGGTACAACTAGAATCATAAAATAGTAATAAAACTAATCTTTGTTTCTAAAATCTGTTTATAAAATGTTTCGTTACAAATATTATTGCTTCCTATTGTATAAACTATTAAGGATACAAAGCCTAAAACGAATTTTATATTTTTTTTTTTTCATGAGTTCACTTTTCATCTATAAAATACTGAATGAGTTTTTACGAAGACGTGTGCAGTAGCAGCAGGTTATAGCCGAGTCAAAATTAAGGATACCTTTAGCTGTGAGGAAATCTTTTGTTCCCATTATAAGCCACCAAAACTCATTTCGACGTGTGTGCAGTCGCAGGCAATAGCTAGTCATGTCTAAAGCATCATCCAGATGGTTGTAATCACGCCTTACACAATTTTGAACTAGTTTGAATCTGAATCTTTAACATACATACATACATACATACATACATATCTTCACGCCAAGTCCCTTACGGGGTAGGCAGAGAGTATCGAGTGCCAGACCTCACGATCCTGACAAACCTGTCTTGCTTCCCTCACATTCATAACCCTTTTCATACAAACACGCCGGTTTCGGAGACTCTTGACACCACCCTCGGATAATATCCGATTGATCTGATCGTGAAATGTCAGCCTTCGTCTCCCCGGGTACCTACATCCATCCACATTCGCATTGTATATCTGCTTTGTCAATCTTTCATCTGTCATTCTTTCCACATGACCGAACCGAACATCTTAAACTTCATGCATATTAAATTTCATCAAAATTGTTGAAGCGGCTTAGCCGTGACAGGGTAACAGAGTAAGTAAGTATTGTAAATACCACATGCTTTATAATGAAGCGATATCAGTAAATGCAAAATACAGAAAGTCAAACTTGAATGTTACGGAATGGGTTTCCGAAATAGAAAATTAACGACCCTTTGTTTGGACTTCGAAGCTATTTAATAACCAGAGAAGCAACAAGTGTTTTAGGAGCTTGAATGTGATAAATCAAACCTGGACACGGGAAACAATGAGTAGATTTAATTGACGGTTTGGTCCTTTGATCTTTGCAGTTGACCGACTGGGTTTGGCTTCACTTCAATCAACAATATTGAGGTCAGAGTGTTTCAGTTCGCATGTTAAAGTAAAACGTCTTGGGATCCGATGTAGGGTAGATACTTTCCAACCAGGTTTGGCAACGTATTTATTAGTATTTATAGAAACTATTGAGGAATTTTATTAGTTAATACTTTATTTGCTTAGTTAGGTAGTTAGATAGTACCAGTGCACCCATGATTAGCTGAATGAGCTGCGTAATATCAGAATTTTATTTATAGGTTACTAGTCACTTATCCAACGCTGTTTTTAGCAAGAGTAAACGTCTTGGGATCCGATATAGGGTAGATACTTTCCAACCAGGTTTGGCAACGTATTTATTAGTATTTATAGAAACTATTGAGGAATTTTATTAGTTAATACTTTATTTACTTAGTTAGGTAGTTAGATAGTACAAGTGCACCCATGATTAGCTGAAGGAGCTGCGTAATATCAGAATTTTATTTATAGGTTACCAGTCACTTATCCAACGCTGTTTTTAGCAAGAAATTTTGTTTTATACGAAGATTGAAAAAAAACTTACTTTGAGTTGTCGAACCCATAAATCGAACCTGATACTTCAAGTAGTCAATGCCAACACCAGACCACTAGGCCACAGATTCTTAATATGTTATCAAAAGTTAGGGGTTTTCAACCTTACGGTAGGACCATTTGTTTATTTAATAATTTATTATACATAAAAACTTGCATACATTTTAAAGCTAAAAGACTTGTACAACTCCTTTATACTCCTATGATAGTCCACGAGTATGTACATGGATTCACATACTCGTAAACCACTCTTCTTTTACTTGAAGATATTTAACTAACTATTTGGTTGAGGTTATTTCACCATCTAAAACGCAAGGCTTGGGTTCAACTCCTGATGTGGCAGGAATTTGTGTGACGAACATAAATTTCCTTATTTTTGGGTCTGTTTATTGAATTTATACTAGTATCCATCTAATTTTTTTGTATGTATCAATACCGTTGTCTAACACACGTAACTAAATCATTTCTTGTAGTAATAAAAAGAAAAGGGACAGAACATTTTACACATGTCAGATTAGTCCAGACCTGTCAACTTTTAACGTTTTAAATCAACGTTTTCTGAAGAATAGATTAAGAATCTGTAAACAAACTGATCCAATAGCACTAAAAGTATTTTGTATCTTTCTTCATTTAGTATTTTGTATTTTATTTTATTATACTTATTTTTTTGTATTTTTTTTTCTATTACTATCGTTGAAAGAAGACAGTGACAGCTTAAACTATGTTTAGTAAGTGTGCAATAAAATTGCAACCATTGTCTCGTAAAATTTTGTAAATATATTACTAATATTAATGTAAACTCCAACTTTTGTGAACGTGTAGAGCACAAACTTTGCGCTGCATAATGTTATCTCTCAAAGATAACTACTTCAAAGTTATCTTACATCTACAAAGTTACCGTACATAGAGTGTTTTAGGTTTGATAGCCTCGTTGGTCGAGTGGCTAGCCTACACGCCTAACTACATCGACCAACCTTAAGGCTCTGGTTCGATTCCCGACGGGGGCAGGCGTTTGTATGATGAACATTTAGATGTGTCTATTTTATGTACACACGTTTTATATATTCTACGTAACTATTTAAGTATTTATATGTATTAGAATCGTTGACTAACACCCATAATACAATTTGTGTAACTTGTCCTAGGTTATTTATTTATTTATTACTTATTGAAGACGCTCACTGCGCAGATGCTGGAAATATAAAATTTGAAAGTTATGCTGATATTCGACTCAATATTTATTTCGACTTTATATTGATATGAATGAAAAAATAGTGAATGAATTAATTAATGAACAAATACAATTTCGTAAGGTATCTAATGATACGGGCATCACCGAAAATGTAGGCAGAAGCACTGCCATGGCACCCACGATTAGCCTAAGATATTGAATCACGTAATGCCATAGATGAAAGCCTATCGCCAACTGAGCACACATATGAATCCCAGGTTACGTAGTTTTTATTAGAAAATTGCAAAAATGAAAAAATAAATTTCCTGTTTTTTGCCCGACCCGGTTGTCGAACCCGGAACCTCAAGTTAAGTCCTACACTGGAACGTTAGACCACAAATGGAAAGTTCCCGTTTTCTTAAAGTATTGTAAACAAGGAAAACTTGTGTTCTTTTAATTTTCTGATAAAAAAATATTAACAAATGGAAAGTTCCCGTTTTCTTAAAGTATTGTAAACAAGAAAAACTTGTGTTCTTTCAATTTTCTGATAAAAAATATTAGAAATTTGCTAAAAAATGAGGGAGGAAATAGAACATTTTTCTTTTTTGAATTTGATTAAAAAAAACTAAACTAAGATAACTCAGACAACTTCGTGGAACACTTCTAAATTAAATTGGATATTCATAAAATTTTATGGACCTCGAAGCATCAGTTTGGAAGCGTTCCCCTTTCAAAATGTTCCCCTTAAATACTCCCGAGGGCATTAAAAAGTACCCACATTCTGACCAAAGAATCTGCGCTATCACCGGGTATGCAAATTTTAGCAGTCAACCCCTTTTGAAAGTATCCATTACCCAATCTATAAGCATCCAGTATCAGGCACTTTTCTGATCGGTGGTAGGTTGAATTTTGTACACGTGTGACAAATAATATTTTCATATAAAAAGTCGCTAAAATGACACTTACGCTGTGGAACAGTTATCAAATATCGAGCCAAGCCTTTAACTTTAAAAGCTGTAACTTTATAAAAAAGTATCTTCACGCCCATATCCCCGAAGAGTAGGCACCCATGACTAGCCGAAGATACTAAGTCCCACAATGTGACAGGTTGCAAGCCTATCGCCAAGCGGGCACATATCCAACCCGAGCAAAATTTTTTTTATTAGAAAATTGGAAAAACCCAATTTTCTTTTTGTTGTCCGACCCGGATTCGAATCCCGGGACCTCATGCAGTCAAGTCCGACAACTAAACCACTAGACCACAGAGGCAACTTAACTTAACTAGCGATGTAACTTTATAAACTTTAATAAAACTTCGTATTTATGTGGCTTGATCGTTTAGTCTGTGTGGCAACTGTGGTATAATAGCAAAACAACAAGGTGATTATTGGGTAATATATTATGTTTCAACTTACGCTCAGATGACGGTAGCGAAACGGTTAACGGTTATTACGCTATTATAATATGATTCTCATGGTGAGAAAACGGTTGAGCTACCTACGTATTTTGACCTAAGTATAAAGTTATGAAGTTAGAGATTATAGAGTAAGATAGTTTAGAGTGAGAAGTATAACTCAACATGATATCTCAAACATTTAACTATGCGAACCATATGGTCATGTCTTTTTTAAATAAACATATGTTTGATGGTACGGATATGTCCGATTCTACTCAGAGTCAAAAAGAGATTGCACAGCTCATCACTAAAAAGATAGCATCGCATTTTACGTGGAGCTAACTAAAAGTTTCTTAAACTGGCTACTTACAAAAAATAAGAAAACAGTAACAGAATTTAAAAATGGAACTCTATACTAACTTGTCACTTTTTATCTTCGAGACTGTCATTTCCTATAATTGATAGCTGTGTGTCGTTATTAAAATGAAATTAAATCGTGAACATGTTAACTCAATGTTTTTTTTTTATTTTTGTTAAAGCTTAAGTCAACAAGAGAGTTGCTAGCGACTTTAATTTGATGATAAAGTACCATCTCGTAGCTCTGTGTATTCTTGGGTTAAAGAATTGAGGTTTGGACGAGATCATCTGCATTACCATAAACGTGAAGGTCGGCCGGCGACTGCGGGCACGGCATCTAATATCGAAACTATGCGAGAATTAATTATGACTCACAAAAAACCTGACAGCAAATTCCCATTTATTTAGGCATTGGAATAAGTCGAGTGCATGAGCAACTAACAATTTGGAAGTTTTACACTTAATCGATACCTCAAGAATAAAAACAACTGCGTGTAGATTGGTGTCGATAAATTACACAATATTTTAATGGCTTTCTAGAACATTAAAACAGGTGATGAATATTGTTTCGGCGGAAGCGGAAAGACAAAGCCTGTCAAAATAATGGCTTTTCTTTTTTTTACACACCCACACACACACGTACACACAGTCATACACACACATGCACAGACACATCAAACTTATTACGAGCTATTCTTTTTTCGTCTGGAGTTAACAGTACAGAGACGGAAACAAGCAGGAACGTCTTTATGTTTGCTTGTATGCGTAACTTCTACATTATGTGCTTAATCTTGCTTTACGCAGTAAGTGTTACTAAGATTTAATTTGCTAGCATTTTGTGAGAGAGTACGCCTTCTGTACTGTTACTCATTCTGTGGCAGAGACCAAACTCCTACCTAATTTATTTGAAAACCAAAAACAAATAATAAAAACCACTACAGTGCAAATTTTATATAACAGAATTAAAAAAAAATACAATAAAAATTCGCCTCTATGGTCTAGTGCTGTCGACGCAGACGTAAAGTTTCTGTTTGGATTCTTGGGTCGGCCAACTGAATGTGTTTTTTTTTTCAATTTTTTAATAAGTACAACGTTGCCCAGGACTGAATATAAGACCAGTAAATGATGGGTTTTGCTACCTATCACGTTGTAGGATAAAGTACTATCGACGACTGATCCTGGGTGCCCTAGTTGCACCTCGGCCTATAAGAATACAGGTGAAAAATACTTCTTTGAGTATTAAAAGAAAGAATAGATAGTTTTATGACAAGAACATTTGAATTGCAGAATGGAATTTACGTAAAATTCACCTAGATCCCTTTGTAGTTTCACCAGAGAAGACAAACAGGTGCAAATGCTCAAATGTCAAACAATCAGCAAACGTCGCTCAGACAGTTCTATGTTCCTTTGTAGGGAAACAACCCCAACTAGTATTACCGCGAAAATGCGTTTAAATGTTACGTTTTAGCATCCTAATGTGCTTGGTTTTAACGAACTGTAGCTTAGAAATGTCTTAAATGTAAACTCTCGCGTTCCATATTAATACTTTCATTGTAAATGAATTCGGTTTTATTTTTATTTTAATGAATTAGGCGGTAACTCCAGTATTAATCCATTATAACAGATGTAAAATAAGCCTTTATTTTGCTAATTCCGCGTAAGCAGTGTAACCGCTGTGGCAAATAATCCTCTAAATGACACAGAATGTGACAAGCCTAACTAACGTTCCCACCGCCCACCTCTTCGACCAAAATAAAGGCTTATTTTACATCTGGATTCGGAATGATTGAGTATTGATTATTACATATTTTTTTATTTATTTGTCTATGAGAAGTTGTATTAAAATTGCTGATGATTACCACAAAACTATAATTTAGAATTTATTAAAATTTGAAAAGATGTAATAGTATTT
Source organism: Calephelis virginiensis (assembly GCA_002245475.1). Lineage (NCBI taxonomy): Eukaryota > Metazoa > Arthropoda > Insecta > Lepidoptera > Riodinidae > Calephelis > Calephelis virginiensis. The sequence goes on from NJDC01009945.1 coordinate 35,380, forward strand.
TATTTTTACTAGTGGTCGCCCATTGGTTGAAATTCGATCATTAAAAATTTTAATAACTTGTTGATAAGAACCCCATCTTCATTTCTCAAGACCAATCACTATGTTTCCAAACTTATTAGAGCGCCATCTGTGATCTTTTATCATCAATATATTTGTCAAATGCATGGTAGTGTGGGTAATGTTTTGTTTATTGATTTAATGTACTTTGTAAGCATTATTATTGAAAAATACTAACGTTCTGCACTTCTCCTACACATAAACTGTATGTAACAAACATTTATGTATTTGTATTAAATTACTATAAGTATTGTAAAGTTCTCTGAGGTGGGCGTAAAAAGTAGCGACACAGATCTATATTATTGCTGCTGTTTACGAACATTAAAACTGTAAATTTGTTTTGTTTGATAAATAAATTATTATTATATCATTATTAAACTATAAGTGTGTTAAATTTCATATTTCTTCGTCAGCGCAATTTGCGTAAAAAAGGGTCCAAAGTTTTTGCTTCACCTATTAATTTAAAGATAAATGATATCCTTAAATTTGAAAAACTGGGTAGGAAACTAGTAGTAGAGAATTACTAGTTCCGCATTGAACCTAAAATGTCTGGGTACGGGCGTGAGATAGTGAAACTGATTGCTGCAAATCTTAAAGTGTACTTTTCATAAACAATATTCTTACACCACTAGTCCAGGAGTAGTCGTTCTTTTGTAATGTAAGCTTAAAAAAAAGTATTCTCGAAGAGCTAGGCAGAGGCACAACCATGGCACCCACGATTAGCCGAAGACACTAAGTCCTACAATATGATAGGTGGCAAGCTTTTAGCCAACCGGGCACACATCCAATCCCGAGCAACATTTTTAATTAGAAAATTGGAAAAACTACATTTTTTTTGTTGCCCGACCCGGGAAACGAACCCGGGACCTCATGTAGTCAAGTCCGACAGTCCTGAACCGCTAGACCACAGAGGCGATGCAGGCTTATAGACCTTATTATCTAGTTTAAACGTGTATTATAACTTTTAAATGCTTGAAGTTTCGTCCAAGTTGTATTCGTTTTTCGTCAAGAGCTGTAGGGTTACTTTTGAATCTCGATATCATGTTAATTAGTTTAACAGTTTAAATAGGTCATTGCCAACAAGACCACTGGTGAAAGCTGTTGTTACACATAGTCTAGTAGAAACCCCTTACCTTTTCGTGCCGTTATTGTGACTGTTTCGGTCCAGATGTTAAGGTAGCCGGTTGACCTTCTCAATAGGCTGAACGGCCCGTCCACGAGACATTAACGCACTTGCAATACCTATGATGTCCATATAAATTGAAGAGGTGAAACAAAGTTCGCCGGAACAGCTACTTATTATAATGAAATGTTTGCATTACTAAGCACAACTCAAAAACAATTACAATTACTATTTAAATTATGCGCTTCGGCTTCACACTTTTTTACTGTGTGCTGTGTGACTGATATTATGAATAATGGAAAATGAAATTTAATGTTTAGCTGTAATAGTCACTTTATTTATTTTTTAGATTGAATGATGCAATTATTAATTTACTTGTAAACTTAAAACTATTTTTTTGACATTTTATATTTGATGTTTTATATAATAATTAATTTTGAGTATATATTAAGCCGACTTGCCATTTAAGTCCACGGTTTGCACGCCTACGAAATTATAGCGGGAAATTCTGCTACGCGCTACGAACTACGCGGTACGAGCTATGGTTAGTATTTCCCGGAACGTCTATGTAAAATTAGGGCTTATGGGTTTACTCCTGGGCATGTAGGGTTAGAAACTTGGCTCTACATGAGATCTGATTACTTTTTGACAATGCGAGCTATATGGTCTCATTTTGGCAACATTTAACATGAAAGGTTTTTGTGGGATTTCATTTAATATAGAACTATATAGAACTCGATATCTTTAAAATAGATTCGGATTTCCGAAACTTGAATTTAAACAGTGCTACTGTAGTAGAAAGTTGATAAAATGTATATGGGACCACCTGGAAATCATTGAATAGCTATCTTTCGAAAAAAGAACTATCATATCACACAGGTTTTACAGGTCTACTGCACTTAAATTATTAATAAACTAAAGCTTCATTCACACGTACCACAACCACACTATGTGGAATCTGTATTGAAAATAAATCGTAGAATTTACACAGAGCACATATTTCCGTCGTTATCGACACAGGTGATACCGGTGACATCGCAACTGCAACATGACCATGTGCGACTCAAAAAAGTTTCCTTTTCAAATGGATCAACCAGAGCTTGATGATTCGTCGTAACAATTACTGCAACGCACCTTTATCCATATTTTAGGTACCACAAAGCAAATACACAAAACTGGGTCTAAACTATTCACATATAACAATTGTTTGGCCACTTTTGGTCGCTGTGGCGTGCATTAGTTGAGGTTAATACGAAACAGCACTAAGATCACTTTTCAAAATCAATAGAACCAAGTCATTGATCTGTGTCATTTTCGGATTGCGCACGTTTAATTTATCTATAGATATATAGATAAATTTAAAATGGGCCAAATACAAAACTCAGTCCCCGTTTGGCGTTTCTTTTTTGTTGTATTAGTTATCGTCAGAAGTAATGAAAAAGCGCTAGTCCGAAATGTCGGTTTCCTGACGATAGTTTAACGTGATAACGTTAAACTATCGTCAGGAAGTGGAGGCCAATTGTGCCTCTTTATCGCTTGTTATGCGTTCTCGCTTGCACTTCAAGCCTTAAATGGCACGCCTCAGAGCGAGGTAACGGTCATGTTTTTTGGTGCGTGCAGCCGGCTCCACCGAATTTTTTTATCACATCAATAAATGCGGGAAAATTGCAGGGAAAAGGGGAAAACAAAGCATTATCAACTAAAAAAGTGTCTGTTAATGTCAAGCCACACGGAGATCACTAAGTCGGTTAATTAAGTATGAAATCACTTTTCACTTGATTTTTTCATTTCAAAGATCGAAATCCAACTGAACTATATTATTTCATCGATTCGGCCTAAATCGCGGTAAAAATAAAACAAGAGACTTGACGAAATTTTTAGTAGACATAAGAATGCAAGTTTCGATCTTAACTTAATAGGAAGCTCTTTTTGTTGTTGTTTATTTTAATTTTATTCTAATATTTAAAAACATCCTTTGGTTTTATACATTTCTTTTTATAATATTGGAAGGCAAACAAGCAGACGGATTTCCTGATGGTAGGAAATTTACGCCGCCTAGAGAAACTAAAGGTGGTAATGGTGAGTTGCCAGCCTGAGGCCTGAGGCCTCGAGCAAAAGTAAGTTTACCGGCTACCGGCTACCAAACCGGAACACGTAATGACGCTATGGCGGCAGGAATAGGTAAGGCGGTGGTACCAATCCGAGTGAGTTGCGAAACTCTACCACCTAGTCAGATGTCACGGTGTTAGAGACGGTAAACCTATGCTCGCCTTCTACGAGCTGTCTGGCAGGAAGGCAGATGGTCTATTCTGCAAAGGAGCCCGGACCAACAAGGTGAAAATATGTAATTACTTTTCAAAACTTTTTAAATTGTATATTATATATGGGTGTACGTTCGAAATACGAGAAAAACTAGTTTCTTAGAACGCGTGTGAAGTTTTTTCATACTGATTTTTTAGGCTGTAGATAACTTCATGAATTTAATTTGATTAGGTTTGCACTAATCTAAAAAAGAGAGGAGTATTTTTTTTAGTATACATGAAATGAAAGTTATTATTGATAGAAAAAAGCGTTACTTTGCGGAAATCCATATTAAAATCCAAATAAAATTATTTAAGGTATTATTATTTAATAGGGAAATTTAGTTATAAATAAAAAAAGTGTCTTCACGCCCATATCCCGGAAGAGGTAGGCATAGGCACAACCAGGGCACCCACGACTAGTCGAAGACACTAATAATTACAATTAAAGTATTAATGTTATAATTGAATTTGTGGAAAAATCATCTTAACGTTAATTTTGGTTATTGTTAATTTTAACGCCAGGATATGAGCTCCAGTTTCCCTCATGGAGAGTATCCCTTTATCATTTAGTATAGACTTCGGAATTTATAATGCTAAGTCCATTGAGTAGTACACAAATCTCCTGGAATTTCCAGCCATTCTTTCTTTCGTTGTCTTATCAAATCACCCATAAATTCGGAAGTTTAGGGTGCAACATTTAAAACAATTAGAGATACTAATTAATAATGCTTATCTTATCCTATTCATATTAGGTATAGGTGTCTTCACGCCTATATCCCTGAAGAGGTAGGCAGAGGCATAACCAGGGCACCCACGATTAGTTGAAGTCACTAAGTCCCACAATGAGATAGGTGGCAAGACTATCGCCAACCGGGCACATATCCAATTCCGAGCAACGTTTATTTTTTTCAGAAAATTGGAAAAACCACATCTTCTTTTTGTTGCCCTACCCGGGAATCGAACCCGGAAAGTCCAACACATGGACCGCTAGACCACAGAGATTAAATGCGAAAGTTTGTCTGTTTGTTTGTTAGTTTTTTACGCCTTCATGCAAAAACTGCTAAACCGATTTGCATGAAATTTGGTACACATAAAGAGGGTAACTTGGATTAACACATAGTTTTTATCTCGAAAAATGTTCCTATGGGACCTATAACCACGTGGGCAACGCTGCGGGTAACAGCTAGCATTTAATTAATATACAATGTCGCTGTCAAGCAATGTGCCTACAGCAGTACGAAGTTACATTTCCGTTATAATAGAGATTTCATACACTTCCGGGATCGTTTTTAAGTAATTTTCATATTATATTGACTTCATTTCCGTAGGCGTAACAGACAATGAATATTTGGAAATTCTAATCCATGTTGAAGAGGGTTGTAATTTTCTATATAAGCTTTATTGTGATTGCTTTTTTGGCCGCCTCGTTGGTCAAGATGTTAGTGTATATGCCTAACTCTACCGACTAATCACGAAGCTCGGGTTCGACACCCGTCGGGGGCAGACATTTGTGTGTCATTTGAATGTCGACATTTCTGGGTTTTGGTGTTTGTTATTTTTTTCTGGGACCTGTATAAGTATTTATATGTGTTAGTATAGCTCCTAACATCCAAACCACAACTTGAGTAATAAGTCCGGGAATATTTATTTACTTTTAAAACGAAACGGTCAGTTGTTTCGAAGTAAAACATATGTAGAGGACATTTTGATATGTGATCACCATACATTGATTATATTTTTTAGGCAATCAACTACAGTAATTTCCACAATATACAAAAAATACTACACAAAAAATATTTAAAACCGACACGATTCATTTAATCAGTCTAAATTCATCGTAAATCCAAAAGGACAAATTTATTTCATTTACAGCCAATATTAATAACTTATCGATAGGTAAAGATATCGATATCGATAGGGCTCAACGAGACCAACACGCAGATGTAAAAATTTTGAAAATCGGGTGGGGGGTTCAGAAGATATTCTTGAAAAACCTGTGAAAATTACGAAAATTAAAGAAAATTGTATGAAAAAGTGCCGGGAAAATTAAAACTATTGTAACCGAAATTTAGCAGACGACGGGAGGAATCAAAAAAAGTACGTAAGTCAAAGGTGAGTGGTACTATTTCCTAATATTTAATCTAACTATACGAATTTCTTATACCGCTTAGGTGGATTTTTCTAAGTATGAAAAATCACGTTTTTATCTAGTTTTAAAGAAAATTATGAATTTATTTCAGCAAGATGGGTGTCAACGGATCGGGCTCGACGAGACCAACACGCAGATGTAAAAATTTTGAAAATCGGGTGAAAAAACCTGTGAAAATTACGAAAATTAAAGAAAATTGTATGAAAAAGTGCCGGGAAAATTAAAACGTTTATTACCGAAACTTAGCAGACGACGGGAGGAATCAAAAAAGGTACGTAAGTCAAAGGTGAGTGTTTTATTGGTAAGATATTTTTGTTATTAATTGAAAAATAGCTGCGGTTACTGCCAACTGATCTAGAATATCACGATCTCTTATCTTAGATAGGTTATTAATATTGGCTGTTAGTTTATAATGATCAAACTACAAATAATTCAATAACATTCAATTTCTTAATTAATTTGAAGTGTTTTTATTATTAGTAAATATTTATAAAATACAATGATGACATTAAAAGTGTAGTACCTAACTCTTTTGTCACTATCACTCAGAAATATCCTTAGCTAAAGTTTGATTCGGAAAAGGCCATCAAGTACTTTAGATAAAAATATAATTGTCAAGGATCAAATTAGTTTTAATAGTAGAGGAGCCAAAGTAAAAATTTTGCGTAGTTGTTTAGGCGCTTTAGGTTACGAGCTGTGTTTCGAATATCAGTACTTGAAGTGCTTGTGATATGGTTAAAAACCTCCACAGTGTATCGAACCGTGCGTGTAGGGTAGTCTGTCGACATTTTTTTGGCTTGAAAATAAACACATGCATCGAGCATTAGCAAGCATTAGATTCAAGTACGTGGGCTTATTACGTACCAATAAATGTATAATCAAATCTTCTGATGATTTGAGCGTTATGTACGTGTGTAGAAGAGGGTTCAGAATTAAGACGTCAATGTGGTGACCTGTTTAGTGAAAGCATATCCGTTACACTTTAGGCACATACAACATCAACCCTAATGAGTTGCTCGCATGAGATCATTTTTTTTTCTACATTTTATAAGCCCACGCCGCTACCTACGTAAACGTCACATCTCTTTGTCACCATCTAATATAGTAGTCACTTCTGTGATGTATCGGTGAATATCGAAAATATGTTTTTAAATTTTCAATTTAAAACCTTGTCCGGGATTGAATTTGTACCCGGTTACCGATGGGCTTGGCACCTATCACATTGTGTTAATTAGTGTTTTCAGCTAGTCACACCACCAGGACACCCCTGGTTGTGCATCTGCCAACTCCTCAGGGGATATGGGCGTGAAGATACTTAAAATTAACTGTGACGAAATGTCGTATGTGCCTTAGTTATTTAAATAGTCCAATACTTTATGCTAGATTGACTACGCATTTAGCATCCTAGGCTCCCCTACTATAAAAAGTATATTATCAACCTTACTTTAAGGAAACTTTTTAAATATTTAACTAAAATAAATACTCAGCGAAATGTGAAAATAATAACTGTAGGTACGGTCTGGTACAGTAATGTGTCCCGCACATACCGTAACTCTCGGAGGGAGGCCATTCTGTGGGTTCTTTAATAAAAATGTCTCCATTGCTACATTTTCTACGTAAACGAAATTGAAATCACTAAAGAAAATTTGTGAAGCTGATCAGCGAACATATTACGTAGAGGCTAAATATTTTTATAACTTTATGTAACACTAAGTCGGCGACTTTGCTTGGAATTTAACAAAAAAGTTATTAAGTTAATTTAGATTATTTCTTAAATGAAAGTAGCTAAGGTTACTCCTTATTGCATTAGCTACCTCTTAGTGAAAATCCAAGACATTCAGACAGACAAAACAAAAATGTTAAAACGTGTTATTCTGGTTTATTTATTTACCGTAAAATGGATGTTTTATTTATTTGTATATAGATGGATAAACAGTTTTTTTTTTCAGTTTAATGACACTTAGGTTTATGAAACAGTCATTATTTTGAATAATTATTTTTGTTGGATTAATTATGATATTTTTTTTCTATTTATCCATCTAGTGTTTAAGCTCGTCCATAACAAAGAAGCTACTAAACTAATTTTACTATGGTTTTTGTTAAAAGATACGATCTTCGTTGTTGAAAATCTCAGAACAAACAAAGAAAGTCACTTATTACATTTAATCATAACATTTGTCATCTGTGACATAAGGCACAGCAAGCTGAAGATACTGAGCCCACAATGTACGTAAACAAACACAAACGTGTATATATATAACCAACACCGAGCAACTTTTTTTTGGAAATTAAAAAATAAATTTTTGTTCGTTGCCTGCTGCGGTTCTGATAAAAATACTTATGACAAATGAAAACGACAGAAATGTCTGGATTACCAGGATACTAAGATAGCAAGATATTATTTCACGGGAGCACATACCAGCTCACCGCAATATATTATCTTTTAAACCAACCACCGCGCCATTACTTTCCAAAGTTTCAGAATGCTTCACAAAGATGCTTGCTATGCTCTGTGCATGTGTATATTTTCAAACCCAAAAAATGTAGACTCTCCTACATACGAGGCGACAGGAGGTTTGTTAGTAGTGCATGTAACTTCCAATAGTATAAAAATTTCATATTATAGTCACAAATATAAATTAATAGTTTTAAAGTATCTTCACGCCCATATCCCCGAAGGCAGAGGTACAACCAAGGCACCCACGACTAGCCGAAGACACTAAGTCCCACAGTGTGATAGGTGGCAAGCCTATCGCCAACCGGGCACATTTCCAATCCCGACCAACATTTTTTTTAAATTAGAAAATTGGAAAAATCCAATTTTCTTTATGTTGGCCGACCCGGGATTCGAACCCAGGACCTCATGCAGTAAAGTCCAACACCCGGACTGTTAGACCACAGAGGCGATAATAGTTTTAAAAGTTAAATAAAACACTCCAATATGAACAGTAGTTTACTACTCCGCACGCAAAGCCGCAGGTTATTAACCACCAAAATACAAAACGTGCTCAATTTTCAACATGTCCAAAGGGATGCAAAGAATCTGTAAATAACAAAAGATTAAAATTCCATTTTAAATGAAAAACGCGTGTTCTGAATCCCGAACAACGGAATGGTTTTTAAACTAAATTTCCTA
>NJDC01009946.1:0-13628 GCA_002245475.1 Calephelis virginiensis
CTTTATTAAGGATAGTTTAGATAATCAAACTTTACAACTTAAAAACAAAACAACTTATCATAGTTATTACATAATCGCAACGAACTGTAAAAAAATTCAATTTTGTATACTAAAGAAACTACTCATTTTTCGCTCTGTGCATAATTATGTGCAGAGGCTGTTGATTCTTTATTTTTTATCCTGTTTTTTTGATGGGAATATTTTGGTTTAAAAGCTAACGTGATCGAAATGGTTATTACCTACTTACTTCGTAGACCCATTGTTGGGGTTTATTGAAATTTTAGTGTTATTTGCATAAAAAAATTACTAGCCATCGCTGAAGCTGATAGATTTCGAGTTAGCCACTGGTTAGTTTTCATCGGGAATATTTTGTAGGTTATTTATAGATTCGACTTGGTGCTAAATGACACTGAGACCTATTAGAATTATTTAGTCGTGTTCCATCCTGCGAGGTCGTTACCGCATCTATGATACGTCTGGTGGTGCTTATACTTGTTGGTTGCGGTGTTTACTTACTATTAGGTAACACTTCTCCCTTCTGTATCAATATGTTAAGAATTATTATTTCTACTGAAAACAAACTAGCCTAAGTAAAAAATACTCTTTGTCTAAGGACACGACAAATGGTAATGGATCAACCAACATGAGGGTTGCATATTTTTTTTATCCAAAATTTTGAAAAAATCTACCATCCAATACAACGATAGCAATCATTTGAAAAGGAGTTAACTAGTACTGCTTCTATAACATTATTTCCATTTGTAACATTACTCACATCTGCGAATTTATCATACAACATCGTATTAGAATTTATGTCGGTTTGATGTGTGTTTTATATCTGTTTACGTAGAACACTATCTCATGTCCTAATTACGTTTTATAACCTATACATATCTATTACATTACCAATTGATTGTTGATGATGCTGCAATCGTATTTAAGCAAGTGTTTCTTCAGGAGACTGTTGGTAAAATAGAAATTGAAACACAATGGATAAATTGGTACGAAAATCTTGTTTCTGTATCCTAGTAGTACAAATACGAAAATTTGTTAAGATGTTTTAACACTTAAGATAATTTGATAATTTTTTCCATTTGGAATTAGTATTATTTCAATCATAAGATTTGACTATTTAGTTCAATCATCGATCATTAATGGAGATTAGGATTATGTTTTGTAAATAAAACAGACTTCTGGGTGTTTATAAAATTCAAAGCAGAATTCATATTTTAGTTTTTATCATTTGCAAATATTCATAATGTGATTAGAACGTAATTCACTGACTTCGAAACTAGACCGTTTCGTGTTATATTTTCTAAACTATTTAAAACTTACATACATAACTTTTACTGAAACTGAAAACCCTAATAATAATAAAGACACCAGTTAGTAGTCAAATCCAAATTTGTTTAAAAGTCAAGACAGTACTGTAGTTGTATAAAATTATGAAATATTTACCTACCCGAATAACTTCCTTCCGGCTGACAGCTTAGTTTAGGAAAAAATAGAAAGATAGTTAGTTTAGGAAAAAATAGAAAGATAGTTAGTTTAGGAAAAAAATAGAAAAAGTATCTTCATGCCTCTATCCCCAAAGAGATAGGTAGAGGCACAACCAGGGCAGCCACGACTAACCTAAGACACTAAGTCCCACAATGTGATAGGTGGCAAGCCTATCGCCAAACGTTATTTTTATTAGAAAATAAATATTTTCTAATTTTTGAAGTGAAAGCTTCTTTAGCGGCGTTGCGCACTTTTTTTTCATCGGTAAAAACTTCTAAACTTGCGTCAGGACACGTGACCTGATCGAAAATTCGTAAGACGACGCAGGGCGCTTGCGCAAATAAGACGGCGCATGGCGCTTACTTGAATATTCGTGTTGTCATGTTTGTGTACGATAGCGCAATAAATGAATATTGTACTCTACCACATAAATGATAGTACTTTCATACTGATAATAAAAGCAACTCGTGCAAAATTATTCCCTAACTATTCCAAAATATCACTTCTGCCGGCACTCCCGGAGTGTAACCCTTCGTTTTTTTTATTGCCCGACCTAGGGGTCGTACCCGGGACCTCAAGAAATCAAGTCCGATGCCGGATCGCTAGTCCAGGCAATTGTAAATAAATAATTGTTTTTGTTATTTTTCAAAATTTTATTCATAATTAAACATGAGAAATACTAATTAATACCCTGTACACACTTTTACAAATGTCATAAAGTAGCTGATGTTTTGTCTATAATCTTAAAACACATTGAAATAAAACTTTGTGAAATCGTAAAGCACTGGCAAACTTTCACATTAATTATATTTAACTTTATTGTTGAAATTTGTATTAAGTCCAAAAGCCAGTTTAAATGCACATTCCAAGTTTCAAGTTATGAAAATTAGGTGGACCACATAATATGCTGCTAGTTTTATGTCTGTTAATAAAAATAACATCGGACTTCGCCTTTATTAATTATAGCCAAGTTTCTCTTTCCCTCTACCATAGGAGTCCTTTAAGTGAAATGGATTAAAATTATTACTTAATCTTACTTAGCACAAAGATGACTACCATCTTATTCAACACCAACGATCCAGTAGATTCGCGTAGCCGTATATCGAGGCCAGGAAAAAGACAGAGGAAATTCAAAAAATGTTGAAAATGTATCTAATGCGAGGTCAAGGATTAGGAGAACCGTGAGATTGTTTGCTTAACTAGCACGCCAAAAAGTTGGAAGCTATTATAGATCGTTATCATCATATATTATAGACAAGAGGATTGAGTAGCCTGAAAATTTACTCACACAATCCTTGCATCAGTTAGGTTACTAAAAAATTACTAACTACTAACTGATGAATATGTAACACCTTAGGTGTCTGCAACGCATATTCCTTTTCTGTATATTTCTTTTTTGTATATTTCTTTTTCTGAATGCTGGTTGTTTGGAAGAAATCGCTTATTAGCGATAAAACCGCCATTTGTATAAATAATCTACTTGCTGTTGTAATAGTTGTAGTACTTTTAATATGTTTTTGTTGTACAATAAAGAGTTTTTATTATTATTATTATTATTATTCCCAACTAGCAGAAAAAAAGCTTTATTTGAATTGCAATTTTTAACCTTTTTTCAGGTACAATTTGCCGCTTTTATACTAATCATTTCTTTGGTTGAATACAGTCGAAGTGAACCCATCCGTGAAATAAGGGATACTTCCTCGACTATTGTTGGAGGTTGCAATAATGGAGATCAGACCAATATTATTACAAACGTCAATAAAAAATTCGAGTCAGCCCAAATCTATAATATGTTGAAAGAAATTAGTAACTACATAAGATCTGGCAACAACTCACGTAATACTATTGTCAACTAGGCAATGTTGGTAACATTATTTTAATTATTTTATTGCAAAATTGTAATTATAACACAAACCAGTATTTTTCATCTAAATAAAGGCTTGACGAATTTTCATTTTCACTCTTATCTTTCTTAGCTGCAGTACCAGTACTACAGAGTATATTATTTGTAACCAGTACTAGACGATGGCGGTAAAGGTACTGGTAGTGTTGCGTCAAAATTTTAGATTCCAGTGATAGCTACTCACATATAATTAGCCCTAACCACATAACAATGTAAATGTTGATAGATTTATACACATCTAAGTAGGTTATTTTACGATAGGTCATTATGTTGGGCTATATTAAATCAATGAGTATTGGCATTAAAAAATGTAAATCAACAGATATTATAATTCTAGAGTTTAAAGACGATAACAAAAGAACATGAAATTTATTGAAAATCAAGTTTTGTTACTCTACTAACTATGTGTTTAGTAAAAAAAAGTTTTATCTAATAAATAAGTTCGTAATGAGATTTGTTTATTTTAACTGTGTTTTTTGAATTTCCTAGATACTTAAAACGTCGGCATAGAAATACGTCAATTTAAAAATCTTTTATATCCGTTTCATGCGCAAAAATTTTAACAATTATATTTCCTTGCAAAGACTTTTTACTACAATATGTCTTCCAAACCACTTGAGTATTATATTGTATTTTTATTATTTAAGATGTACGTGCTGCCAGTATCAAGTATTAAACGCGCGTTTATTCAAAATACTATACTACTATATACTATACTGTATCTCGCCCGGCGACTAACAATAATTCTTAATCTGGGTGACCAGCTTCAACCCTTTCAATTGATTTACTATGTAACCAAAATGCATAATCAAGTAAAGTTTGGGTTTCCCAGGAGGCAGCCCTTGTAGCTGGCGTTGTAGGGAACAGTCCAGTCCCTTTAAATAATGTTGTTTCGTGCTAAGCAGTCTACTCGCCCACAAAACTCTAGCTAGAAGTTACACGAGTAAACAATAAACATCTAGTTAAGCTATCAGGAACAAATCATAAATATAAATATATTCGCATGTCTACAATTTTATTTCCTTTTTTGTAAAAAATAATTTTACTAAGATTTTTAAAATATTATGAAATGAGGCCAAAAGAGAAGAGAAGTTGATTGAGGATTGATTTCGTCATATAACGACAAAGAAGCATTTTTGTTCGAACATGAAAAGAAAATGTGTGTTTGACGTGTCCATGTCGCATTTACAGAAGTAATTATCCGTCTTGCTTCACAGAATGTATTAAAGTACGTATTAGATAAAGGAGATTTTTTGGGATAAGTACTAAAACTTAAACAAATATTGGGTTTGAAGAGTACAACAAAATACGGAAACTAATATCGTAAGTTTAGGGGGCTGGGCTTTTTATTTTTCTAAATCTATTGACCAATAATGGAGATTCTTTATTATTCTAATATCTACATACACTTTTTGTCCACATACAACTGCGCTAATTACATGGGGCACACTTAAAGTTTTGCTCTTCTAGCTAATCGGAACAAATTGAATTTTGAATGTTATATTTTTAAAACGTTGCAAACTTCTTAGTAAAAAAAAACAATTGGCGGGAAATAACTTGTCAATTGTTTTTTTTTATCACACATCAAAGTTCTACGTACGCATCGAAATTGGAATTAAGTCGAAAATATTTAAGAGTGATAGTTTTTTATGATTTTAAAAGTTTCTTTCTCCGCAAGACTGTGCCGCTCGTCTTCAAAATGCTTTTGGGAGAGGGGCACCTTGTTTGAGCACCGTGAGGCGATGGTTTGCTGAATTTAAGAGAGATCGATTCTTTACATGACGAATTTCGTAAAGGGCGGCCTTCAACTGCCGTCAACGAAAGTGATGTGGCTACTGTGGTTAATTAATTCCAGTTTGTTCAAGTAAACTTCGTGCATCCAAACATTTTTTTTTAGTCTGTAGCAGCATAAACAACCCGTCGTATTAAAAAGTTTGAAGTATGTCAACATTGTAAAAAAAATTTCGGAACGAGTTGAGTTGGCATGATTTATTAATCCGTTGCGCTTTTTTCGAGTATGTGGTCGGTTAATTACTTGAAAACAAAAAGTGATGTGAAAATGTGTTAGTTAAGTGTTAAAATTATATTTTGGTAACTGATAAACAATTTTATAAAACACTACATATAATTTAGTTAAATTTAGTTTTACATAAAATTTAGCGATATTTAAGTCGGTCATGTATGTATGTATTTACTTGTGACGTAACGCCCCGCTCGATTTTAACTATTTCTAAATATATAACAAATTATTCTTGTAAATAACATTTGTAATATGTTTATATGACATATCTACAGATAAAACATATAAGTTTTATGAGTGTCTTCCACTAAATACTCCATAATAAGAGATTAAATAGCACGTGACACTTTTTCGAACATGCAAGAATTTAATTCTATAGAGCTTGTGTTGTAAAATATTTGCATGGACATTGTTGTTTTTGTAATTGCATTCTGTTACAAGTTTCATGTTCTTTCGAATAAAGTATACAGAAGGTGAATAAAACACGTTTGTTTTTCATAAGAAATGTTTTTTCTTGGGAAAATTGGGAAAAAACACGGAAAGTTTTTTCACATTTTGTTTGTTGCAAATGGTTTTGAGGTTAAACATACACATTTTTACGTTATTACGTAGCTTAATTCTCAAGGATTCTAAAAATATATACATTTATATGTTTTTAAAAGGTACATAAATCGAAAGATATCGTCGTTATTCGCCAATTTTATTTTGCCACCATTTTTCGCCAAACGTGCTGGCTATCGGGCGGGAAAATCGCTTTTGCTTTTGGACTGTTGACTGGATAAGAGACAATTCAAGAACTATTGGGGATGAGCCAAATTCAGAAAATTTTACACGAAGAATTCAAAGTTCGGAAACTTTGTTGTCATTGGATCCCTTATAAACAGACAGCTGGCTCGCATGGAATGGTGCTCACAGATACTACTAAAGTACGACTACGGACATTCTGATGCTGTGACATTGTCACAGGAGAAGAAATACGGATTTATTGTTTTGAACCCGAAAAAAATAGCAATCATGTGAATGGGTGTTTAAAAATGAGAACAGGCCAACAAAAGTGAGACAAGCAAGAAACCCTGTGATTTCTGTATTTTCCCCAAAACTAAAGATTTCATGAGAGGTTTTATTTACTTTTAGCAACTCCGAAGAGGCACTGATAGCGTTCAATCGGCACGTAAAAAACATGCCTTCAGATCTGTGGTCCTGCTGTTTTAAAAAATGGTTTGATCGCATGAAAAAAAATTTAATATCTAAAGGAGATTATTTAGAAAAGCAATAAACGTAATATTTTGGTCATCACGTGTTATTTTTTTAAGTTACGCAAAACCTATAGTGTGACCTTCGTAAATTGACGAGTCTTTCGAATTTACGAATAATTGTAAGGGAAGAAAATTGAAAGGCCCCATTCATAAATTTATCAGAATTAATTGAGAGTAGGTTCTTCAAACTCCATGTGTAGAGATGATTTGTGAAGATTTCTTGCACCCTAAAATAACTCTAGGGTATTTTAACTGGAATCTAACCTTCTAAAAACTGTTTTATTGCCTGAAGGAATATTAAGCTACCATAATCCATGACACTTCTGATCAAGATAATATACAACAATTTCACTACGGATGATCACCCCACCATACATCTGCTACAGCTTTAAGAATGGAAAATGTTCTTTCACATTTTTTAATGATGTGGTTAACGAATCGCTGTCTGTACGAACAATTTAATTTAAAATGCAATACTACATCTAAAAATATTACACTACGATTATAAGGAACCTGATGATTTTGAATTTTTACTAACACTGACGTTGAACGACGCTAGCTGAATGACTCAGCACCGATCCTTGTGGTAGTACCCCTCTACACAACTCTTAATTCTTAACTTTATCTAATATATAAAATTCTCGTGTCACGGGGTTCGAACTTGAACTCCTCCGAAACGGCTTGACCGATTCTCACGAAATTTTGTGAGCATGTAAAGTAGGTCTGAGAATCGGCTAAATGTTTTTTAACCCCTAAATTTTTTTTTGTAACTTTCAGACAATTTTTTTTGTTTTTATTTTTTTATGACACAACATATTAAAGTACATACAATCCTAAATGTTCACCCTTTTATCACCAACCCCTATTTTTTAATAGTCATTTTAGTAATTTAATCATTTTTTAACCCGGGTCGATAACTGATCAACCGTCATTTAATTAGTTATAATATATAGTATATATAGTATATAGCAAAACAACGTTTGCCGGATCAGCTAGTAACATTATAAATACATTATATAATGTTACCTGTGATAGTAAAGGCTTGTAATTTATTCCGAAAAACTGATAACTGCACATTATCGTATACAGTAACTGTATACGATAATGTCCAGTTATCAGTGGATAACAATATCCAAGACTCAAGAGTACACCAATCACAGAATTATAGCTTAAAGCTGTTCTGATGTCTGTGACTAATATTAATACAATGTACATAGTGCTTAGACCTTTTTGAAACTCGAATTGGGTATTAGGTAATAAAATTTAGCTTTCAACAAACCACTCTATCGTTAATTTAACAGGTTCGCTAGAATTTTTAATACGGCAGATGATAAAGCTATAAGGTGGACACTACTCGGATTATTTAGACTATTCCAGGTTTAAGCATAGGAATAGTAACCTCAGTAAAAATAAGTTCTCCGTGTTTCTGAAATTTTGCAGTTTTCAAAAATATAGTTGTCAAAAATTAAAAAATATACTCCAAATTTGGGGACTGAGTATAAAATAAAAATGATGAGTAGGTTCTATATCTAACTACACCATTAGTTGAATCTTTTACTAGAGATGAAATAGATGTTAATTCTACAAGGGAGAATATGGGTACGAGAGGATCTGTTGAACAGATGACAGATGGAAAATAAAATTCTGTGAGCAAAACTGAGATTTGGCACTCGATATTCTCTGCCTTTCCCGTAAGGCACTTCACTTGAAGATACGTATGCATGTAAAAATAAAATTCATATCTTCTTCAGTTGGAACATACAGCAGAGCAAGGTTATCAATACATTTTGAACTCAATCCCTTAGCTGTAGGAGAGAATGATTTTGGAGAGCAATGTATTCTAAAACTGTAAATATTTCTACATATAGGTTTATTTGAAGTAGATAGAAACAGTGAGGCTCAAACATTTCATAAGTCACATTGTATCTTTTTCAGCATTTTTGCAGTCTTTTATGACTTTTGTATAATCTTGACAGCACCTAGGTGAAGAAAAATTTTGTTGTAGGTACGGTTATTAATAAATGAACTTTAACGTTCATCTACATATGCTTTGTGTGTCGGATTACGTTTCTATGTTACTTAACACTTATTTCTGTATAATGTAGCCAATCTTCTTTCTATTTTTTGACAATCTGTGTTTTAGAAGCTTAATTTAGTTATGGTATGATTTAGTTGAGCATTTTAACTTTAATTAATTAGTGATCACTTCCGTATGTGTAAAGAAGTATATCCCAATACAAAAGAAAAATGCTCTGGGAACATTTGGTAAAATCTACCCAATTCGAATTTTGTAACGGCCATGATTTATAAGACATAAATTTAAGCAGTCAATTATGTTAATCCCATCTATAATAGTGACACTTCCAAGATAATAAAAGTTTTTCTAAATTTTGAAAAATCGTTAACTAATTATGGTGGAATTTGGGTGGACAACGTAGACTGATGAATAAGTGACATTTTCCACTTTTGTAATCTGAATATTAATATAATATTTAAATGGGTTACTAGTGCAGAGAAAATAAGACTCAATTATTTATAAGCGAGGCCGACTAAATCATTACGCATGCAACGATATGTAAGTAAATTGAAATGATTACCTGGTCTTTACCAAGTTTCAACGATTCAACGAACATCCGGTCTGAATTGATGACTTTTTCATCAATTTTGTTTTTTATACTCTTAGTGTTCCATCGGAACACAAAGCGATCCATGTTGTACGCTTTTAATTGAATAAATCGTATATTTGTCTTCGTGGCCTGGTGGGTTTGATGATGATATTTTATCAGTGGCTATAAAATTTGGTTTTTCTCAATCTAGTGTCCAAATTTGTCAAAGCATCTCCATTTTGCGAACGTTTGGTTAATGATGTATAAGCATCTCTATTGTATGCAGGGGTGAAATGGGCATAAACTTTTGGTTTAATTACAACTATTTTTTCATATGACTGCTGAGATAAAGATATTTGTTGCTTGCTTTTTTGTAAAGGGGTTTTAAAGTGATCTCAGCTAGCTTTTGATTTTACCTGCAAAATTCTGGAAAAGTACGCAAAACGTGTGTTTAATCTGCCTGCGCCATTATTAGTATTTCAGCACATTTGCGGCCTTACTAATAAAAAAATTACGGTAGTGTTTACAAGATGTATAAATAATGAATAGGAAAAATATTACTAATAAAAAAATGTTTGACACAACCAATGTATACATGAACTATAAGAGGCAGCAATGTTCATACAAATTTAAGCAAGCTTTACACTCGCTGACACTCTTGTTTAGGGCTTGTGTAAGGCTGGAAATGGCGGCTTTAATAGTAAACACCTGTTGCTTGCTACTGCTAAGGATCGAATCATGTGTCAAAATTTCTGTTTTATGACCTATCGGCTATCGTCTTTTAAGCTTTAACTATGTTATGACCAGCTTGGTAAAAAAGGAAATCGTCTATTCTTCTCAACGGCCCTGGACCAACACGAGTTACTATTTGAGTTCTTAATCTACGATAGATTATATACCACTAGCGGTTTGCATTTTCATAAAAAATGCATAACCCATTACAGTCCTTTTGGAGTTTATATTTGAAAAATAAGATATGTGTTAACCCGGATCTGTAGCAATTTGAACGTGAAATTATATCAAAATCGGTTTAGCAGCTTAAGAGTAGAAGGGCAGCAGAAAGAGAGACAGACTTTCGTTTTTATAATACTAATATTAATTATTATAGGTACTTTACTATACTATTTAATATGCCAATTATAAATAGTATATCAACATAAAAATCTAAAACATAAAAAAAGGTTTAATACGTATTATGACCTTTGATAAAAGAGTACAAATTGACACGTTATGACACAAACATCAAAAGATATTGATCTGTGATCACTAGCGTTCTAAAATCAATTGTGTCACGATAAAAACATGCCTGAAAAATATTTTTAATATAAACTAAATAATACAAAAGAAATAACTACTTAACACGGGCCACTACATGGTTATTAGCCGGTTTAGGGGTATGTTTAAGAAGTAAAGGCACTGGCGAGTACGTATTCCATTTGGAGGGCTTGAAAGAATTAAGAGTGAAAAGTTGCAAGACCCGAGTGTAGGAAGCATGTATGAAAGTCAAGTCCAAGATAGGCTGAATAATATGTGCCTACCGGACTTAGACATGAATGACTGTTGGAATGTTTTGAAAGAAAGCATGGTTGATGTTGCGAAAGATGTATGTGGGGGTGCAAAGATGCACAAGTCTATGAATGGTGACGCATGGTGGGATGAGGAGGTAAAAGCCTTAGTTGAAAGAAAGAAGAAAGCTTGGCTAGACTATGTAGCATGTTTGCAGTCGAATGACAGTTTGAAAGATTTGAAGAAAGAAATGTACCGATGTTGCAAGAATATCACCAAACACTTAGTGAAAGAGAAGCGCGAAAAGGAAAGTATGAAACTAGAAGAGAGGTTGGCTAACAACTTCGAGATGAACACTAAACTCTTTTGGAGGGAGGTGAAGAAATCTCGGAATTGTTCGTCTGCCTCTAGAATGAATAGAATTAGGTCTAAGAGTGGTGATATTCTTGCAAGCACCCGTGACGTGTTAAAACGGTAGAGTGAATTTTACTGATATATGTATGAATGTGCCAAAGATACAGCTGCTGGGTCCGAGTACTCAAATGAAACGGAAACAGCAGAGGCATCTGACGGCATTATGATGGAAGAAGTTGAATGGGCGAAAAGAAGTATGAAACACGGTAAGGCAGCGGGAGTAGATATGGTTACAGCTGAGATGATCAAACTTGGTGGTCCTGCTGTCCGGGACTCTGTTCTTTGTAACAAATGTTGGAAGACCGGCAGAGTACCCGAAGACTGGCGACATGCAGTCATCGTGCCCTTGTATAATAGCAAGGGTTCACGCATAGACTGTACAAGTTACAGGGCTATTAGTTTGATCAGTTTAGCATCAAAAGTGTGTGGAAAAATAGTTGAAAGGAGGATATAGGAGGAATAGTTGCAAGGGATGTCCGATGGAATATTGTGGGAGGCTCAAGGCGGTTTCAGGTCTGGAAGAGGATGTACGGATCGAAACACTGGTCACAGTTATGGAAGGAGGTTATAAAGAAAGGGGCTTACATTTGAATGCGATGAAAACCAAAATAATGGTGTTTGAAAGAGACGTAGCCAGAACGGATGTAAGAGTTTTGGTTGATGATGTAGTGCTGGAACAAGTGAATGAAATTGTATATCAATATCATAAGGTACACCACGGATGTAGAGAGGAGAGTGAGTGCAGGGAATAGTGTGAATGGAGTGTTGGGTAAGCTATTCCAATGCGAGGTTTTGAGTCAAAAAGCTAGACTCGCTTTGCATAATTCTATGCTTATTGCAACGAATGCGATATATAGATGCGAAGTATGGAAGCGAGAGTTCGGTATGCTAGAAAGACTATGAAAGTAGGATAAATGCGGTCAAAATGAGAGCACTACAGAAAATCTGTGGTGTAACGCTCGCTGAACATATTCGTAACAGTGAGATCCGAGAAAGAGTGAGATTGAAAGAAAGTATTGGAGTTAAAATGCGAAAGGGCATGCTCTGCTGGTTCGGTCATGTGGAAAGAATGACAGATGAAAGATTGACAAAGCAGATATACAATGCAAATGTGGATGGATGTAGGTACCCGGGGAGACCAAGGCTGACATTTCACGATCAGATCAATTGCATATTATCCGAGGGTGGTATCAAGTCTCCAAAACTGGCGTGTTTGTATGAAAAGGATAATGAATGTGAAGGAAGCAAGACAGGTTTGTCGGAATCGTGAGGTATGGCACTCGATATTTTCTGCCTACCCCATAAGGGACTTGGCGTGAAGATATGTATGTAGGTATGTATGTAAATAATATTATAATACTTTCTTGTTAATAATAAATAATTAATAAAACGTTTTGAAAAGTTGTTTTATTAGTCCTGATATTATTCTAAAACTAGCTGACCCAACAGACGTTGTTCTGCTATATTTTTAATGTGATTTTAGTAAAAAATTTTGGTAAGTCACCCTTTCCACTTAGGGTTGTAAAACTAGATGTTAGCCGATTCTCATACCTACTCAATATGCTTACAAAATTTCATGAGAATCGGTCAAGCCGTTTCGCAGGAGTACGAGAACGACCATTGAGACACGAGAATTTTATATATAAGATTTTATATAAACACGTCAAATAGTTTCCGAACAGATTTGACAAGAGTTATGACGTAATCTCGTTATAATACGTCAATAGTTACACAGACCTCAAAAAAAGTATTTTAATAGAGATACTGCCTATACGTTATGTAAATCTTATTTATTCTTAAAACGCTGTTTAACTATTGACTTCGTAAACACGTGTGTAACATTTTTTATTAGTATTTTATTTATTTAGAAAACTCACAGCAACTTAACATTATTTAATTATGCAAATAAAGGTAACAAATTAAGCCTATCAGTAGCTCTTATTATGAAAGTTATTGAGTTGTTATCTGTGTGTATATGCTTTTCTACCTGCTTATATTTTCATCGCCTCTGTGGTCTAGCGGTCCGGGTGTTGGACTTGACTGCATGACGTCCCGGGTTCGAATCCCAGTTCGGCCAAAGCAAAGAAAATTGGATTTTGCCAATTTTCTAATAAAAAATGTTGGTCGGGATTGGAAATGTGCCCGGTTGGCGATAGGCTTGCCACCTATCACATTGTGGGACTTAGCGTCTTCGGGTAGTCGTGGGTGCCTTGGTTGTACCTCTGCCTACCTCTTCGGGGCGTGAAGATACTTTTATATTTTCATTGGGTAGAAGATTTAAGTCTTTGGGACATACTGCTTGAGCAAGATCAATAAAAATACTGTCTTGTATTGTTGCAGGAAGCCGTTAAACTTAGTTTTTGGGATGTAATGACCTGCAGTAAAGCCACTCATCAATGAGTTTTATCTTAAAATGCTATTTC
>NJDC01009946.1:38776-53828 GCA_002245475.1 Calephelis virginiensis
AGCTAATATACTTATACGCGTTAATGCAACGATGGGAAGCATTATCTAAGTTTAGACTATATGATGCAGGGTCAGTTTAATAGATCTCATTTTACACTTCATCCCATTTCAACACCATGACTAGTATGAGGTACATTTACTTCAACCTTTTCCGTTTAAATGAGTGAGTGAGTCTGTTGTTCACAAACTAAACCTATTTAAATACATGCTATCTTTTTCAAATGAAACAAAAATAAAAGTGATGTAACATTTTATACATGTCAGACTAGTCCGGACATGTCAAATTGTGATGTTTTTAATCAACGTTTTCCGACTGATAGATTAAACGTGTGTCGAAATGTCGTGTATAGACTAATCTAACAAAACTAACAGTGTTTTGTCTCTTACTATTATGTTCGTTGAAAGGAAATAACTTGAAATTTGTTTCGGGAATGTGCAACAAAATTACCACCAATATATTATTAATAATGATTCCAACGTAATGTAATTTTACGATGTATTTTGACAATATGTATACCTACTAAGATTGGAATGGCGTTTCAAATGTGATCAATTAAATTAACCCTTGTTTATATGTATATACGTATAGTACGAAATTATTTCAAAAAATGAATTTAAATAAGATTCGTGGATTAACCTCTGGTATGCCGCGACTTTAACGCTGCAGTATAACTGGATTGTGCGGATCCGCGTTCCGGCATGCAAAGGATTAATTGCTCATTGTCCTTATTACATACAAATCACCCATTAGCTGCTAATTATTCAACAAAAAAATAATTAATTCCCTTAAAATAAACAAAGAAGACATTAAGATAAGCAATAATGAAATGACACTGTTTTATTGAAAATACGTTTTCGATAAGCCAATAACCAGTTGAAGAAAATACTATAAAAATAAATGAAATTCTTTTAAATTAAAAGCATTTTCTGGAAATTTGTAGCTTATCAGTCAAGATGATATCAAAGGTAAGATAGTTTAAAAAAATACTTGATTAAAAAATCTTTACACATCCTGTAATTTCGTAGAAGAGGAGGCAAACAAGCAAGCAGTTTAACAAATAGAAAGTGATCTCCATTGCCAACGAACAACTAACATCAGGAATGTCGCAGTTCGTTGACGAAATCGTTCTTTGAACGGATTTCTAATCGGAATGACAACTCTTACTAAAATTTTTCGTCCTAAAATTTTCATTCATTAATCGGTCGGCCGGCCGGCCACAGAGGCCATCACTTATGTTAATGTATTTAAACTCCAGCTGTATTATTAATAAACGCGGCGTAAATTACTCCAAGGTTTAACCATAGATGGTAGTCCTTATTACAATGTGATACAGACTATAATATCAACTTAATTTTACACCGAGCTTAGTTCATGTTTATTAATAACACGGCTGCTGTTTTTCAAAACGCTTTAATCCTTACACAATATAGTACCTAAATAAAATCCTTCATCGTTTTCCTTAGACTGACTAATACTTTATTTTTAAGTGTCTGTGTTTCTTTTATGATAAAAAGGCAAACAAGCAGATGGATTTCCTGATGGTAAGAAATTCACGCCGCCTAGAGACAACAAAGGTGGTAATGGCGCGTTGCCAACCTGAGGCTGGAATGTTAGGCCTCGAGCAAAAGTAAGTTTACCAGCTACCTCACCCTCCGAACTGGAACACGGCAAGCATTGCACGTAATGGTGGCAAGAATAGGTAGGCGGTGGTACCGATCCGGGCGAGTCGCTGCGAAACTCTACCACCTAGTAGAATGTCACGATGTTAGTGACGGTAAGCCTATGCTTGCTTTTTACGAGCTGCCTGGCCGGAAGCCAGATGGTCTATTCTACAAAGGAGCCTGGACAAACACGGGAAACCTGTTATCAAACCAATTCCAATACTAAACAGGTTACTTCAAAATACTTGGATTTTAAGCGGCCGGAGCCGGCTTCCGTGTCATGCTCACTACGCACGATTTTTTTATTATGAAATGGAAGGCAAACAAGCAGACTGATTTCCTGATGGGAAGAAATTCACGACGCCTAGAGACACCAAAGGTGGTAATGGTGCGTTGCCAACCTGTGGCCGGGATCTTAGGCCTCGAGCAAAAGTAAGTTTACCAAGGTAGCAACCGGCAGGAATAGGTAAGGCGGTGGTACCAATCCGAGTGAGTCACTGCGAAACTCTACCACCTAGTCAGATGTCACGGTGCTAGTGACGGTAAGCCTATATACTCGCTTCGTTCCCTTGTATTCGCGCTGTGAATTATTTCTGTTCTAACTTGGCCTTACTAATTCTAGTGCTTTTAGTGTTGTATAAAAATAAACAAAACTTTACTTAATTTCTATTCATAAAATGTTCAATATTAAGAACAACAAAATCTTAATAAAAAGGTATGACATTGATTTTAAGAAAATATAAGGAAACAATAAAAAGTATGATAGATGCTTATTGCTATTGTCATTACAAAGACAAATGCTGTGGAACTATGACTGTTAGAAAAGACAAGTTGGGAATTGTGATTTTTGGGTTAAAAATTTTAGGACAAAGATTTTCGGAGTCCCAATTATCGAAGTTGAAAATTTAGATTAACATGCACCCGCCTCCAACACTAGCTTTGCGTTATGGTTTCAAGCGCTTTTATGAATTAAGAAGCTTATGAATGTTCTATCCTCGAGTCGGGCAAAAAACAACTTTCTATTTTATATACTAGTAGATTATTTTTATTTCTCGTATTTACATCGAGAACATCACATTTTTTAACATACATTAGCTTCCATAAATGTATTGAGAATTGAACCTTCAAATTTTTATAGGAGGGAATCCCTTACATTGATACTCGTATTATAAATGGCTCTAATAGCTCTTTTTTGCAATACAGATATCAAATATGTTGTTTTAGGAGATTCTGCAGATATGACTACCATAATGGTAGAATCCCTGACATTAGACTATGAAAATAGCTAAAATACACTATTCGGACCGTTTCCACATCTGTTAATGTTCTTATTTTTTTTAACTGCAAACACTGCAGCACTAAGCCCATTTGTCAGTTTCTCAATTTGATGGTTCCATTGTAATATGTTATAAATTGTTATACCTAAATAGACAGTGGATTTAAACAAGTCCAGTTTAGATCCATTCAGTTGTATATTGGTATCCACTAGCCTAACATTGAGCATTGAAAATCAAATACACTTTGTTCTATTGCCATTTTAAAGGAAGACATCGAATTGTTCACAACGCATACTTACCTAATTGTCTTTTCACTTTAAACATAAGTGAAGTGTCATCCGCGAACAATACCCCCTATATGGTGGATAGCCCCTATGTAATAAGCTAACTCATTTATATATATGAGAAACAAAAATGGGCCAAGGCCTTGCAGTACGCCAATCGTAACCGCAGAACCTGCAGAAGTTTTACTATTTATTTATACCCTCTGAACTCTATCGTTCGAGACATCAAGAGCTTTTTTCGTAATTCCGTATTGGCGCAAAGTATCTTAATCATATCAGGGTATCTTGATGAACACTGTCACAGTCGAAAGCCTTAGAAAGATCACAGAATACACCAAATGCGTCATGTGAGTTCTCCCAGGCTTAAATATGTAACAGTTTCTTAACATGAAAGTGATTTAACACCTGATTAAGTATTTAACAGCTAATTAAGTATTATTAAAAAAAACTAGTTCATCGGTATCAGATTAGATGTAGTTGTAATAGTTCATGAGGTCCCGGGTTTGATTCCCGGGTCGGGCAACAAAAAAAAATGTGGTTTTTCCAATTTTCTAATAAAAAATGTTGGTCGGGATTGGATATGTGCCCGGTTGGAGATAGACTTGTCACCAATCACATTGCGAGACTTAGTGTCTTCGGCTAGTCGTGGGTGCCCTTGTTGTGCCTCTACCTATTCTTCAGGGATATGGGCGTGAAGATACTTACTTACAAGTAATTCAAGCGTGTTGTGAAATAAGTTTAAGAAGTACCTGCTAAACT
Organism: Calephelis virginiensis; assembly: GCA_002245475.1. NCBI lineage: Eukaryota > Metazoa > Arthropoda > Insecta > Lepidoptera > Riodinidae > Calephelis > Calephelis virginiensis. The sequence goes on from NJDC01009946.1 coordinate 42,759, forward strand.
CAACCAAAACAATTTATTCATAAGAAAATAATCTTTCTAATGATTTTAGAAACAAATCACGATTTTCTTAGTTATTGTTTACCTCATCAAATGCATAGAAAATGTATCACTGAAAGTTCGGTCACACAGAAGTCGAGGTTATTTGGAAAGAAGCCTGTGTTCAATTGGGTTCTCTTATACTAGCTGCAATAATGACTCAAGAGGTGCTGGTCATGTCACCAAAATAGTCCAACAAGTGGACTTCAGTCCGATGGGTTATATCACTGGCCCCAGTAAGTAATTCAAAATCTTATGTACGGAAAAGGTCCTACAAATTCTCTCAGCGATATTAAGATAAAACTATTTACAAAATTGCAATTTTATGCATTCCTACAACTTTGTATTTTCTAGTTTAGTAGTCACTATCATTTTGCAATCTTTAGGGAAGGTTAGCCCTTAGGCAAACACAGTACATAGGCATAACAATATTTTAATAATCAAATCTTTTAACGGTTCAAGACTCGATCAGTTGCTTTAGAGTAGGGTTAGAATTAAAGTGATCCCATCAAACGTGAAAGACACAGTTCCAGCGATTGAAATAGACCATATAGTTGCAAAACATGCTAACAAATTATATCTATACACATTTTCAGTATCGATAGTGTTATAACCTATTGTATTCTTTGTTTCAGTCACAATGGTATCAAGAAAAGTAAAAATTAGATGTATAAGAATAAAATCACTTGGTTTTACTGAAACAGCTTAATTTGTATAAACTTAAAACAACAACTACAAATAAACCAAATTGAAAAAATTAAAAACCTGCAACAAAAAGGAAAATAATTCCAAAAATTTCATCGCGTGTTCTGATAATTTATACTTACATGTAATAAAAATGAATACTTAATTGACAGTTTTTTTTTAAATTTAACTTAATTGAAAAACTAGTATCGGTTACTATACGGCCAATAATTCATACGATAGAAAGTAGTTACTATTGCACATGGACATCGGTGACATGAGAAAAGTTAAGCATTGTCGACACTTAAAAAGAAATTAAAAGATATTCATTTTGGAACATCCATAACCCCATGCGAAGAAAATTTATTCCGAAGTAAGTTCCATAATTTGGAAGTACAAATTAAAAAATTGACTAAACAGTATGAAAAAAACTAGTATTATGTGATTCAGTTGGGACTTTACAACGTGACACATGCCAATGCTCAAAATCATATTTAATTTAAGTTACAAAAAAAAACAACTTCAAAAAGAAATTGCTATTATTTCGTCTTTATATTTTCGTATGTTTATCGGGCGATTATAAAAATATACCGATGAATAATGAGTTTTGATTATTTTACGAAAGGCAGGAATTGATTCAGAGCTATTATTTCATACAAAGGACAGTTACAGTTTATCAAAATTATACAATAATAATATGGAAACACTAACATTAAACATTTTTTTGTAAATTGAGTTCAAAAAGAAAGTATTCATAATACAGATTTGACTTCACAGAAATCTATTGATTGATGAGAGATGTTTAACTATTGTGTAATGTTTGTTGGTTCTAGGTCAATCATTGTATAAAAAATTATCCGTTTCCTTTGATTAAGATATGAAAGGCCTTTTTTGTTGTATCTAATAATGCACATTTTTTTATGTATTTATGATTCGTGTATCATCTTAATGTAGTCTATAATCACTCGTGCTTTAGTCATAAGTCTAAATTGTATTTCAAAAACAAAATAAATATTTGTTACTGAAATGCTTAGAGATTTTTTTTAATTTCTATTTGCCGCCATCATAAGAAAAGTACTAGATGAACTCAGAATTAATTATTACTTGATTCATACAAATACTACCTAAAATCTTAACAATTTTAAGAACGGTTGCGTCTTTGACCGGAAAGGAATTACAGGCATTTATTGCTAGGAAAGCGAGACCACATAAGAAGACTACATTCAAATTTCGAAAAATATAATAACAGAGGTAAAGGCATCATACTACACCAGTTAATAAAACGTTATAATGATAAGATAAAGCGTAAAAAATGCAATTAATTTAAAAAGGAAATGCATTAACTAAGCCCGTAACTAGTTTGCAGAAACGGCGGAAACTGATATGCAGTTCCTAATATAAAAAGGAAATTTTTTGGATATATTAACCATTTAGCAGGCAATAATATAATTAAAATTAAACAACATGATTTCAAAGGTAAGAACAATTTGGGGACATACTATTAATCTCTTGAGTATTATCGGTGGGTGTAACTTATGTTTAAAGAGCTAATAGCGAAATTTGGTTCATAACCAAGTTCAAAATTTTGATATTAAATATTTATATTTTGATATAAAACGAATCAGGTCTTACTGATATTGCACATTCATTTTAGTTACTGACGGAAGAGGCTCAGGTTAGCAATGCACAATTATTAAAATCCTTATAATGTATAAGTCACGTATACAATATATATGTAATTGAACCTGATGTCTACAAAACTATTAACTAAATTGTTATTCTATTCTATAAAAATGATACTTCAATGAAATCACTAGCTGTTGCCTGCGGCTTCGCCCGCGTTTTCACAGGAATCGGTTGTGCGATCGGGATTGAAAGTAGCCTATATTTTAATCCAGGTCACAATCCGTTCAGCCATTCGAGCGTGAAAGAGTAACAAATATTGATACATACATACTCAGACTTTTGCATTTATAATATTAGTAGGATGCACTTGTTTTTTTGATAGTTAATTGGTAATGATGTAACATCTAATGAAAGGTTTTGAAAAGTTTTGCTTTTTATTATTATTTTTATAAACTTTCACTAAAATATTTATCTGAAATATATAGCTTTTGCATTCACTCAATTTCTATTAATAAGACTTATTCGAAGGTCGGTACGTATTAGTTTGTAAGGCAAACATTAATACAAATTTAAAAGTTTGATCACCGATTTCAGAAACAAATCGCGATTTTCATAGTTGCTGCCTGCCTGATGCAATGTATAGATAATGCCTCAATGCGATCTAAAAGAAGTGGAGGTACTACAGAAAACTCTGGAGGTTCTTCTGGATTCTCCGATGATACCGCTATCAGTTACAACTTCTTAGATGGATTTGGCAATGTAACTAACACCGTACAACAAATTGGTTTTAATCCGCAGGATATAATTACTGGCGCAATGGAAGTTGACTTATCTTAATCAAATAATACCAAATGGAGTATTTTGTAACTATCACAGACAAATATCAGTAATATTCGTAAAAAAAATCAGATTTAAATATATTCGAAATAGCTCCGGCCTTTTTCGTACGTTATACGTTCGACTGCTATCACTATAAATAACAATAGCATTTTAAATGTACAAATAAAATTTAAATTAGTTGTATCAATTTCATTTATTTCAAATTATTAAATAGTATCCCATGATTGTTTTTTTAATTATTTTACACAAACATTCATATCGTCACGCCAAGTCCTTTACGTGGTAAGCAGAGACTATCGAGTGTCAAAGCTCACGATCCTCACAAACCTTTCTGGCTTCCTTCACATTCATTACCTTTTCATATAAATACGCCGGTTTCGGAGAATATCCGAGTGATCTGATCATGGAATGTCAACCTAGATCTCCCCGGGTACCTACATCCATACACATTCACATTGTATATCTGTTTTGTCAATCTTTCATCTGTCATTATTTGCACATGACTGAACCAGCGGAGCATGCCCTTTCGCATTTTAATACCAACACTTTCTTTCAATTCAATTCTTTCTCGGATTTCACAATTACGAATGCGGTCAGCGAGCGTCACACCACATATTTTTCGTAGTGCTCTCATTTCGACCGCGTTTATCCTACTTTCATGCTTTTTCTGACATACCTAACTCTCGCTTCCATACAACAACGTTGGGATAAGAAAAGAATTATGCAAAGGGAGTCTAGCTTTTTGACTCAAAATATCGCTTTGAAATAAAAATAACTACGTTACTTAAAACCGACTTCAAAACTAAAAAGTAAAAAATAATAAAGATTTAATATAAATTATATACAACCTATTACCGTACCATATAAACGTGCTATTACTAATAGATTTGAAGTCGGTGCCAAGCCTTAAACTAATAATTATTTTATAAGTATTAAATTGGATTGGCACCGGCTTCAAACCTGTTAGTAAATATCACATATAAGTAATAGGTAGTATATAATTAATATTATTTTATTATTTTTTAACTTTTTAGTTTTGAAGTCGGTTACAAGTAACGTAGTTATTTTTATTTAATACTTTTTGGTTTATTGCTGATATGTTTAAATTTAATAAAAATAATTATCGGCATAGGTGAACATAGAAAAAAAATGCTCATAAAATAAAAAGTAATCGGCCTACCTGTATCAAGTTTTTATGGAACCAATTTGAAACTATTCCGCATCAAACAAAAAAAGAATTACGTAAATCGCTTTAGAAACCACGAAGAAATCGGTATACGTACCGACATATAAAAAAATATAGCGGCCTAATTGAGAACCTCATCGTTTCTATGAACTCCGTTAATAACATACCAAGCGCTCCATTCACAGTATTCCCTGCACACACTCTCCTTTCCACATCCGTGGTGACCCTTCCATCAATTCTAAAAGCACAACCAAAATATACAATTTCATTCGTCTTACTTCGCTTCGTCTCTTTCAAACAACATGATTTTGGTTTTCATCGCATTCTAATGTAAGCCCATTTCTTTACAATCTCCTTCCATAACTGTGAACAGTGTTTTTGCAGCTCAGATTGTAAAGACCCCAAAATTACAGCATCGTCTGCATAAAGCAGCCAGTTCACCACTTAGTCACCGATACGCATTTCCACATTAAATGATCTTAACCTTTGAAGACGTTTGTCCAAATACAAGATAAACAATCGTGCTGACAACACACAACCCTGCTTGACGCCAATGTTAACATCAAACCAAGACGATATGTTGCCATTCACCCGCACACATGCTTTACAATCTAAATACATTCACTGCGCCGCGCGCAGTAGGGGCCCGTCCATTCCATAAGGTGGTTATTTTATACCTTGTAGATTTCTGATTTTAAAACTATTTATAATGCGACAAAATAAAAGTTAGGCTCTTAACACAGTTCCTTACCAAACTGTTGCATTCTATGTGAAAGTGAATAGCTTACTGTGATCAAAAGTGCTTTTGCGTTTTACCTAACCTTAACTTTTTAACACCGTTGTCCATGTGGTAGTGCCATGCTGTTTGCTTGTCTGGCTGCAGTCTACTTCTGGAAACATACCACACTCTTATCTAAGTCGCCGTCAAATTTTATGAAAGCACCGGAAGCTTACTCCCCTCCCCTTCCAATATTATATTTAAGTCCTCAGGGGGTACCATTTGCGTTTGCAGCGGGGACGAATTCCCTTTGTGTTCCTGGCTTAGAATCTATGAATCCTAACCCGGAACTCCCAGGAGACACTTCGTACTGTGGGTTAGATATTCTCGATGCAAGCCACACGCAACCTTGCATGCTTGTTGTGGACTTCTGCAATGTCAAAGGGATTCATTCCAACTTAAACGTCAACCACTTCTTACTAAAGACGGCAAAGCCAATGCCGCTGCAGTGAGGTTCTGTGACATGAACATCAGCACACATAAAAAAGAAGTATAATTTTGTCTCTAGGTCTTTCAATAGAGCCGTTGCTAAGGTAAAGTTCTATCATATTAGCAGAATCGGCAGAAAATTGACCGGCTTACTTTTACGAACAAGAGCTTACTGGTCTCTCGCCAAGGCTGTGCAAAGAAATATTGCAAAATCAACGTTACCATTCTTACTTCATGACTGGCCCATGATGCGAAATAAGAAGCCAAACTCCTGGGCTCTTTTTGCTTCCAACTTGACTTTGGATGACTATAGAAACACATCGCCAATTTTTCCTCAGTCTTTATGCCAGAAATAAAAAGTATCTGCATAGTTCAATAGCGCATCGACCACTATTTTTATTGGACACCAACAAGTTAAGTGAGCATGATGGCATCCCACCTATCGTTTTGAAAATGTGTGCCTCTGAGTTGGAATGTGCAAAGCCTCCGCCCAAAGCTCTGTGATTTTGGACGCCTACTAACTCAAAATAAGATACATATTGCCATTATCAGTGAAACTTGGCTTGAGCCTGATTCTCAGCTATATGTTTCAAACTATTCTATTTTTAGGAATGATAGGACAGACAGTTACGGTGGAGTAGCTATTATTTGTCATAATTCAATAAAAGCAATAACTATACCTGTCTCTGTAAATAATCGTTGCATAGAAGTAATTGGTGTTAACATCCTAAACTATAAGTATCTGCAATACATTATATCTATTTACTGTCCTCCTGCCGTTCGTACATATCAAACAGACTGGAATGAAATATTCACTAAATTTAAAAGTGGCTCTAATTCTTGGGATTTTAACGTCCACCATACAAACTGGACAATTATGACAGACACATGAGGTACTCAATTATTTGATAGTTCACTAGAAACCGATCATATATCTCTTAATAAAATAAAACCTACAAGGGTTAAACTGGTTAACAGTAATCTTTAACAATCTTCTCCTGATATTTCGTTTTGTTCAAGTGATTTAGCTTGCAATATAACATGGAGTATAACTAATGAATCTCTTGGCAGTGATCATCTTATTATTAAAATGTCTTTAAATTAAAGAGAGACATCAAAACTTACTTCTAAAAGAAACTTTAAAAAGGCTAACTGGGAAGGATATTACAATTATAAAAATATAAATCTTTTACTTTATAATTGTAATAACAAAATTTAAAAACAGTATGATTATCTTATATCTAAAATTAACGAATGTGCTGATAAAAATATTCCCACAATTAAATTATGTAACAGTCTCTTTCAGAATTTCACCCCTAAAAGCTATTGGAATGAAGAGTTTTCTAGAGCAGTAGCCAGGAGACGTTTGGCTTTAAAACAATTTAAACGGAATCCAATACCCGATAACCTTAGCAATTTAAAATTACATATAAGTAACACAAGATGCTTAATAAGACGAGCCAAATCTAAAGCTTGGCAGGAGTTCCGTAACAGTATTGATAACTGAATGTCTTCAACAGAACTATGGGGGAAGATGCATTGGATGAAGGGCTTTAGATAAAATCGACAAGTCACTTCAGAAGAAGCAAAGATTAAACTACTAATTGAACTGTCACCACATTTTGTTCAACGTGATTTGCCTTTACTTAGCTCATTCAATAATAAATTAGAAAAAGAATTTTACTTGCAAGAACTCGAAAGGTGTATTTAATCTAAATAACAATGGCGTGATATTTTGATAGTTGCCATCCCTAAACATAATGACAATACCAAAGCAAGACCAATTTCTCTTATTTCTTGTCTGTGCAAAGTGTTTCGCCTAATGCTAACTAAGCGCCTAGAGTGGTTCATGGAAAGTAATCATTTGTTGTCTCCTTTTACATGAGGATTCAGAAAATCTCGCTCCTGTCTGGACAGTTTGACTCGTCTTATTACGCAAATACAAATTGGTTTTATACAAAACAAGTCCACTGTAGCTTGTTTTTCTAGACATAAAAAGTGCGTACAGTGACATTTTGGTAGAAAAGGTGGTTACTTCACTTGATAGCTTAAAAGTAGGAAATAAAATCTGTAAATACATATGGGATTTCCTGAAAGAAAGACACTTACTTACATTGTAAAAGTGATGAAGATCCTCATAAAATATTTATAAAATGGACAGGTATAGGTATTGCTCAAGAGGATCCTAGTATGTCCCCCTTAATTTTTAATATAGTCACTATGAATTTATGTCAACAAATTAATTATGTTTATATATGTCAGTATGCTGATGACTTTGTGTTATATTCAAATAATAACAAACTTAGTGAGAGCATTGCGAATCTGCAGCTTAGCTTGGATTTTGTAGTGAGTATTTTATAGGAATTAGGATTAGAGCTAGCAATAAATAAATGTGATATTTGTCTTTTCAACCGAAAGTACATTAGAGAACCAGTTAAACTTTATGTTAAGCAAACAGAAATCAACGTCACGGCAGACTACTTGGGAATGACAGATTTTACGCTAAAAAATGTCCCTTTGTCGTTTCACCTCCGTTTAGGAGCATTTATCTATTTATTGTCACAGCCTACGTTCGTATTCTCTTTAATGACATTTGACATTTCGAAGATTGTTTCGTTTCGTGGTCGTCTGAATGGTAATGCTAAATTATTCTATTGAAAAAATATATTCCGACTCATCGCTTGCAACTTTACAAAGCGCACCGGCCATACATAGAGTACTGTTCTCAACGCCGGGCAAGGGAACCTTAATCCCTGGGCAGCGGTGACCACTTTCCATCAGGTGACCCATTTGCGTCTTTCTTATATAGAGAAATAGTAAAAGGCGGGGAGGCAGATGGAACATTCAACACAGAGGTCTCGGATCATTGCGGCATATTTGTATGTAATTTAATTGTGCCCTCATATTAACGGACACGGGTAAGACGTACCAATGTGACAAACATTACAATACCCGTTTTATCCGATTTGTAAAAAATGAGGACATTATATCTTTGACTCTTACATTTTTTGTACTACGAACGTTAGTCGATCTCCTGAATTAATTTTAATATAAATAAATTGTTACATGAAAGAGCAGTGGTGTTCCCGTACCCATTAGGTCTGGATCTTAAAATGAAATCCCTTGTAAATTGAGAAAAAATTTGTGCGTAAAATATTCGCAACCCAATATTGACACCGAATTAACTATGATTTTTTGCAGTTTCACTGCTTTTCAATTATTAAATGGTTAATAATATATACCCATTCGCTCCTCTTTCATTACAACAATGTTTCTATTTTAATAGAAGAGGAGCATCATTTGCAACTAATGTAGTCCCGGTATTGCACTATCTGGCTTCTTACAAATTTAAAGGTAAAAATAAAACCAAGATACGGAACGCACCCGATTTGCCATTTTATCCCGTTTTTGTCATTCGGTATTTGTGTCGACAACGGCGTCGCTAGCGATATTTTTTTTTTGATAAAATGCAATAATTATAAAATTACTATAACATAATATAAAACATAATATATAAAGAGTTGCAGAAGGCGAATAAGCGCATCTCCTTAGAAAAGTTCGAATTTTAGAAAGAAAAATTGTTAAACTACCAGTTAAAGACAACGAAGGTGAGATTACGAAAAAATATATTTTTTGAAGTCAGGTATAGTTCTTTATTTTTATATGAGTAGACACATTATGAAAAAAATATGAGAGTGAAATTTTAAGATCCGTCACACAAAAGTTACTACATGAAGTTGTAGCTTAGAGCAAAAATTTTTAGACGCGCGCGTAGCTGTAATACAAAGGTAGCATCATGAATAATGCATTTAAAAAGGAAATGCATTCTTGATAAGCTCGTAACTTGTTTGCTAAAACGGCGGAAATTGATATGCATTTCATACTATAAAAAGGACATTTTTTGGATATGTTAACCATTTACCAGTCAATAATATAATTAAAATTATACAACATGATTGCAAAGGTAAGAACAATTTGGGAACATAAACATTAACAACTTTGGCATCTCTGAGTATCTTCGGTGGTGTAACTTATGTTAAAAGAGCTCGTTACGAATTTTGAGTTATAATTAACTTCATAACCAAAATGCCCAGGATTGGATATATTGTGCCCGGTTGGCAATAGACTTGCCACCTATCACATTGTGGGACTTAGTGTGCTCAGCTATTCGTGGGTCCCCTGGTTGTGCCTTTGTCTACCTCTTCGGGATATGAGCGTGAAGATGTTACTATACTATTATAAAACTAATCAGGTCTTATTGACATTGTATAATAATTTTAGTGTAAAGTAACGTGTATATATACGACACGTACGACTGCAAAACTATTAACAAAAATGTTATCATGTTCTATAAAAAGTATACTTTTATGAAATCATACATATGTTTTTTTAATAATAATTAATAATCATGTAATATCTAACGACAAGTTTCGAAAATTATAATGATTTCTTTTTATTAATTGATTGCTTCATTGGTCAGGTGGCTAGCATACCAGCCTAACCACACCAAACCACAACGAGGCTCGGGTTTGATTCCTGACGGGCGCAGGCGTTTGTGTAATGAACACTTAGATGTCTGCATTTACGGGTCTGGATGTTTATTAAATTTATTTTGGTATCTGTTCAAATATTTCTATTTATTAGAATCGTTGACTGACACCCGTAATACAAGCATACAATATGCTTACTTGGGGGTTTTATTCAATTTGTGTAATTTATCTTGGGATATTTATTTATTTATTAATTATATGATAAACGTTCACTGAAAATACCTCTATAAGTTCAGGTAGTACACTAATTCATTTTTATTTATAAGCACTTATCTGAAGGTCTGTATAAGGTCGGTATGTATTAGTTTGTAAGGCAAATATTATTACAAATTTAACAACTTGATCACCGATTTCAGAAACAAATCGTGATTTTCATAGTTACTGCCTGCCTGATGCAATGTATAGAGAATGCCTCAATGCGATCTAAAAGAAGTGGGGGTACCACAGAAAACTCTGGAGGTTTTTCTGGATTCTCCGATGATATCGCCAGCAGTAACAATTTCTTAGACGGATTTGGCAATGTAACCAACACTGTACAACAAATTGGTTTCAATCCACAGGATGTCATTACTGGTGCAACGAAAGTTAATTCGTCTTAATCTCGTATTATTACCAAGTAGACTATTATGTAACTATCACGGATAAATATGTTTATTATTCGTGATAAAAATTTATTGCCATCACTAGAAATGACAATACCATTTTTAAACAATTTTAATTGTACGAGTAAAATTTAAATTAATTGTATCAAATTCAATTCCAACTAATTATTAAATATTATTTCACGATTGGCTATTTTGTTATTTTATACTTAAGTTAAGTTTAAAATGATTAACAATGACACAAAATAAAATGAAAGCTCTTTACACAGCTATTCACTAAATTGTTGCATTCTAGTTTTGAGGCTTAAGACAGCAAACAAGAGCAAGGTTCTGCAGGTA
>NJDC01009946.1:54046-67644 GCA_002245475.1 Calephelis virginiensis
CCACGAAAGTTAATTCGTCTTAATCTCGTAATATTACCAAGTAGACTATTATGTAACTATCACGGATAAATATGTTTATTATTCGTGATAAAAATTTATTGCCATTACTAGAAATGACAATACCATTTTTAAACAATTTTAATTGTACGAGTAAAATTTAAATTAATTGTATCAAATTCAATTCCAACAAATTAATAAATATTATTTCACGATTGGCTATTTTGTTATTTTATACTTAAGTTAAGTTTAAAATTATTAACAATGAAACAAAATATAATTAAAACTCTTTACACAGCTATTCACCAAATTGTTGCATTCTAGTTTTGAGGCTTAAGACAGCAAACAAGAGCAAGGTTCTGCAGGTAGCAAGAGCTTACTGTGGTCTGCTCTATCCTGCAGACCGGAACTTAACTGTTTTATTTTACAGGTTACAGGTTAAAGGTTACAGGTTCAAATCCTGTCTGGGGCGAAATTTTTTCTTTCTTTAAAATTTATAGAAACTAAAGTATAGTTTAGTTGTTTAATGTTTAGCCCCGATGATGCAGTTATAACCATTACCTGTAGACTATTTTTAAAATAATAAATAATAAGTGATACGCACAACAGTAAAAGTGCTTCTCTATTTAAAAAATGTTGATAAAAAGAGTAGTTTCATCTTCAACTAAAATAGGTTCATACTTGATAGCATCAGACAGATCATCCTGCCTAGTTCGTGTCTTAGAATCTATGAATCCTTACCTCAAACAAGTGAAACCTCGTACTGTGGGTTAGATATTCTCGAAGCAAGCGGAGCAGTAAACTTTCAGTCCCTTCCACGCTCAATGTGGACTTCTGCAATGTCATAGGAATTCATTCCAACTTTAACGTCGTCCACTTCTAACTTTAGACGGGAAAGCCGCTGCCACTGCAGTGAGGTTCTGTGACATAAACACCATCACACTTAAAAAGAAGTGTAATTTGTTTATAGGTCTTGCAAAAGAGCAGTTGCTAAGGCAAAATCCGATAGCATTAACAGAATCGGCGGGAAATTAGCCCGTTACCTTTCTTTAAGAACAAGAGCTTACTGGTCTATCGACATGACTGTGCAAAGGAAGGCTGCAAAGCCAACGTTACCATTCTTGCATCACGAAAACTTGCTGGCTTATAATGCGAAAGAGAAAACCGAGCTCCTGGGCTGTTTTTGCTTACAACTCGACTTCGGATTATCATAGAAACACATCGTCGATCATTCGCAGTGAAGTTTTTTTTACCAAAAATTAAGTTTCTACAGTGTGTCGAACGCTTTTTTTCATTCGACATCAATAAGTCAAGTGGGCGTGATGTCATATCTCCGATCGCTTATTAAAGGTGTATGTACTCCTGAAATGGCACCGGTTCGTTGGTCGGTCGGTTGGACTTTCGGCTCTACTATTCATCTGGCGTCGTACTGAGATCATGGAATACTGCCTAAGTGAACTCGATCCCTAAAACCGGCCTATAGCCAAAACTTCCTTGTTCCCCAAAAATATGAAATTTATAACTAACTGCCGGCCTTTAATTGGGTGTAGCATTTGATCTTATCGAAAATTCCCTCCTGCTTTCTTTACTTTCTTTTCTTTTTTGCTTAAATGTCTCCCTTTTTGTATTACGTCGGTTTGGAAGCATTTCTCTAACTGTCACATTATTATTCTTGGCATTGACATCTCGAGAATCGTTTCGTTTTGTGATCGTCTGGAGGATAATGTTGAATTAGTCTGCAGAAAAACTAGGTGGGCTTAGTAAGGCAAAACAGTACTTCAAGCCGACTCATCGCTTGCAACTTACCAAGGCAAATTCGGTCACACATGAAGTACTGTTTTCAAATTTCGGCAGAAGCTTCCCAGTATCAGCTCTTTCCAATAACGCAGAGGACTCTAATTATCAATGACCGAGAAATTACCGATAGACTTGATCCTTTACTGTGGCGCCAGAGATGTTGGATCTCTTTGTTTTTCCAATTGAGTTTTACCAAGGAACATAGAGTGTAAAGTAGCAGGAATCTGTTACCTTGCACAACACCTTTGTGGAAACGTTTCACCAAGGGCGGTATTTCCAAGAAAAGAACGCACTCATTCCTGTCTTTTTTCTATTTCCACAACAATGGAAGAGGAGCATTATAATCAAATAAGTCGCCTGTGATGAGTTATCAGCACCGCCCATGAAATCACTTTCACAGATTTGTTTCCTTACCTCTTTATTTGACAGTTCCTCACTCGTATTTGTTTTGAAACAGTAATGTAAAACTGCCCCTTAAATGTAAAAAATGTCTTTGGAATCGTAGCGTGAAGGATTGTCAGACATCAAGGTAGTGAGGATGAAACTTCAAACAATGACGATATATTATATGAAAGTAATATTCGGCGGCGAGAATCAACTAGTTCTACGTAGTATTCCCAATAATAGATACCCGTGGTAGGAAACTCTCAGTGTGTTGGTAACGGTCAAAAGAAGAAATTGAGCCTGACTCAGAAAATATGAAAACAATTCGTCCTATGTCAACGTTACAAGCATTACAATACCCATTTCATCTGACTTGTGAAAAATGGTATTTTATACTACGTAACATTGCGTTAAATAAAGGAAGTTGTAACCTATAAATTGGCTTAAAGTATTGTTTTTCTTTAGTCGATTGTAGTTTTTAAAAATTAGAAAATGGAACTATTATCTATTTATACTTTATGAGTGGTAACCCAGATTTCGGAACTCGACTAAAACAAATTTTAATAATTATAAGTGATTCAATATAAATTACTAAAAGCTATGTTCAAACATTATGAAAGTTCTGTTGTCGATTACTTTTTTGATAAAATCACCATCTTCAATTATCATGGCTAATTACTTTGTTTCCAAACATTATGAACATAGTTAATGCGCCATTTGTGACCTTTATCACTTCAAATATATTAGTTTAAGTATGTCGAACGCATGGTAGTATGACGTGTAATATTTTATTTTTCGATTTAATGCGCTTTATAAGCGTTACTAATGAAAATGCTTTCTGCACTTCTCCTACAAAAAAACTATAAGTGTGGTAAATCTCGTACTCTTTCAACTACGCATTTGTCGTAAAAAGGGGTCCAAAGATTTTGCTTTACGTATTAATGTTATGATACTTGCTAGGGTAAGAATTTTTTTTTTGACAGCTTGCTGCGAGTGTTGTTTCCAGTATACTTATCTAGATTAAAGTAAATACGTGTAATGATTTTGAAGAAGGCAAAGATTAAAATTAAAGTGCTGTTTTGTACTATGTTTTTAAAGCTCAGTGGTCTAGCGGTCCAGTGTTGGACTTGACTTTATGAGATCTCGGATTCGATACCGTGATCTGTCGGCAGCGATAGATTCGTGTTGGGCCCCAGCGAGAACCCGCCTGCTATACTCCTCGCTGGTAGCTATTCGCATGCTGAACACTAAGCGCTATCTCCAGGTGCGCTTCGGCGAACCCCTGGGTAGCAACAATAAATTATACTTTATACCATTAGTTTAGACTGGTGCTCATGATGTTAATAACCTAAAATTGTTATTTTCTGCATAAGATGTGGTCATATTGGTTTTCATTAAAGTTTTCGTACCTGATAAGCCTCCTAACACGTCAAAGAGGGGCTAATATTATTAATGTAATTTCTTCAGACATATCTAAATGAAAGAAAATTGAAGGCAGTTTTTTTCTTTTTAAGACGTGATATTAAATATTCTCGTGAAAATAAATTCATTAGTATGGAGTAGGTTGCATTAATTGCACTTTGGGTGAAAACTTGCCGTATGGTAGATATATCATTAGTGTACTTAAAAACAAAAAGTCACCAATTTTGAACCAATACTTTTTTTTGTATTTGACGAAAATATAAAATAAAATTAATAACTCTTAAACAATTATTACTATTTTTTTAATTTTGCTAGCGTTACAAAACAGGCAAAATAGTGCGCTATGAATGAATAAGTCTTACTGGAAGCTACAACTCCAAAATATATCCAGCTCTACACAACACATACCACTAAACTGTTTTATTAAAAAAAAGTATCTTCAAGCCCATATCCCCGAAGAGGTAGGCAGAGGTACAACCAAGGCACCCACGACTAGCCGCAGATACTAAGTCGCACAATGTGATAGGTGGCAAGCCTATCGCCAACCGGGCACAATTCCAATCCCGACCAACATTTTTTTTATTAGAAAATTAGAAAAATCCAATTTTCTTTTTGTTGGCCGACCCGAGATTCGAACCCGGGACCTCATGCAGTCAAGTCCAACACCCGGACCGCTAGACCACAGAGGCGATAACTGTTTTATTAACGCCAACAATACACACACTACTAAAAATCAACGTACGTTTCGCTTCGATTGCACTCCACGAAGGATCTATCGTATCTGCTCGACCTTTTGGGAGGTTTAGCTTCCACTAAGTCCTATACATTCATAGCGCACTATTTTGCCTGTTTTGTCACATTTTTTTGGCGGGAAATTGCAAATTAAATAATTTCATTTGGATTTAAGTATGTATTTCAGCAAAGAAACGCCTTCTTCTATTAACCTTAAATATTTACAATTTAATAAAAAAATAAAACTGAATAAAATGTTCAAGGTGAGAAAACTTTAGGAGATTATACAAAGGCCATTTTTAAGACCCAAGCGCCTTAAACATAAGTTTTGATTTGAATGGCTTTCAGTTCTTATACATACAGTTTTTTGGGTTACGATATAAATAATGTAGACTGCCTCGTTGGTCGAGGGGCCAGCGAACACGCTAAACTCCACCGATCAACCGCCAGGCTCGGGTTCGACGCTCAACGGGGGCAGGCATTTGTGGGAAGAACATTTAGATATCTGCCGGAAATGCAGGTTTGGATTTTTATTAAATTCATTTTATTAATCAGTATTTCTATGTATATCGTTGACTAATACCCATAACGCTGGCATATAATTTACTTAATCTGGGGTTCAATTTAGTTTGTATAACTTATCCAGGGAGAAAAAATTAAATGGTAGGTAGAGGCACAACCCACGACTAGCCGAAGACACTAAGTCCCACAATATGATAGGTGGCAAGCCTATCGCCACCCGGGCACATATCCAATCCCGGGCAACGTTATTTTTATTAGAAAAAATGAAAATACACATTTTTTAATTTTTTTGTTGCCCGTCCCGGGGATCGAACCCGAGACCTCAAGAAGTCAAGTCCGACGCCGGACCGCTAGACTACAGAGGCAACAAGCGACTTGTCCAGGGACATTTATTTATAAAAAAATATATACCTAATCAACGTATTTTTATTTTAGCACTTTCCCTGTGCTTGGGATAAATTTCTATAAATTTTAAAGAAAGAAAAAATTTCGCCCCAGACAGGATTTGAACCTGTAACCTTTCGTCTCAAGCCGACGAATGCTCTAACCAACTGAGCTACTGAGGATTCAAGTCCCGTGGCGAAATTTTTAATTCCTTTCTAACCCGTTAACGTGGGTAGTTATGTCCTATAGATATAGATATAGCTTTTCTTTCTTTAAAATTTATAGAAATTTATACCTAATCAGTTTTAGAAATGTTTGCTTAGCCCTAATACTTTTTGAATATTATTCATATTTGCTAACACACACATTTTAACCCAAAAATGAATAGGTACTTATAAATTATTAGCGTATAACGAGTAAAATTACTGAGAGTCAAAATTAAAATGGTTTTTGGAACGCTTCACCATAAATCCCAAACTTACCTATCACTGTGGATGGCAAAAGGTTGTTTGTAAATTTCAGAAACAAATCGTGGTGATCATAGTTGCTGTCTGTTGCTGCAATACATAGAGAGTGCCTCAATGCGGTCTAAAAGGAGTGGAGGTACTTCTGAAAGCTCTGGAGGTTGGTCTGATTTTCCAACTATACTGCCAGTAGCAACAACTTTTTGTCTGGATTTGACATATTTACAAACTCAGTACACCAATTGGGCTTTAATCCACAGGATATACCTAATTAGTGTTGCTACAATTTGTTTTTTTTTTTTTATATTGGAATGCAAACAAGCAGACCGCCTTCCTAGTGTTAAGAAATTGACGTCACCTAGAGACACCAAAGGTGGTAATGGTGTGGTGCCAACCTGAAACCAGGTTGTTAGGCCTCAAGCAAAAGTAAGCTTACCGACTACCTTACCCTCCGAACCGGAACACATCAACGGCAAGCACGGACGTTGTGGCGGCAAGTATAGATAAGGCGGTGGTACCTATCCGGGCGAGTCGCTGAAAAACTCTACCACCTAGTAGGATGTCACGGTGTAAGTGACGTTAAGCCTATGCTCGCCTTTTACGAGCTGCCTGGCACGAAGGCAGATGGTCTATTTCTACGAAGGAGCCCCAACCAATACGGGGAAACTGTATTACAGATACAAGACGTAAAAATCATATAATTTTTTTATATAAAAATCATATAAATTATTACAACAAATTATTACAAGTCTCAGTACGGACACTCACTTCACAAAAAAACAGTCAATTATAGGAAGCCAATAAACAGTGAGAGCGAGAAATTTATCTGACATTGTATGCCAAATAAAATAGCTTACATATCCGAAAAATAGCTGGGGGTAAATAAAAAGAAAAAGTAAAAAAGTATCATCACGCCCATATCCCCGAAGAAGTAGGCAGAGGCACAACCAGGGCACCCACGACTAGCCGAAGACACTAAGTCCCACAATGTGATAGGAGGCAAGCCTATCGCCAACCAGGCACATATCCAACCCCGAGCAATTTTTTTTTAGAAAACTGGAACAACCCATTTTTCTTTTTTTTTGCCCGTCCCGGGAATCGAACTCGAGACATCTTACAGTCAAGTCCGACAACTAGACCACAATGGTGATAATTATTATAGAGATATTCAAAAATAACAAAAGATCAAGTGTACAGTTTTATTTCTTCAGCTATCTACAATTAAACGAAAATTAAAGGAACTTTTTACTGTTAATTACTTTTAACGTTCTTGTGATGATAAGAATAAACAAGATAATTAAAATGTAGTTAATTTAAAAAGGCGAATTTAAAAATGCATTTTTGATAAACTAGTAACTTATTAGCGTAAATAACGCAAATTGATATGCATTTCGTATAAAAAGCCATTTTTTGAATAAATTAACCATTAACCACTCAATAAAGTAAAGTTTTAACATGATTTCGAAGGTAAGAATATTTTTGGGATTAGAATAAAACTATAACAAAATATTTAAAGTAAAAAAATCTCACTTCAATTGATCTGTCATTAAAGCCTTTGGCATCTTATCAATCTTTGGCATCGTAGTGCATGCTATTTAAAGTCAAAGAGCTTATAACTGATTTTTAGCAAATAATTTAGGCTCCAGTCTTTTGTCAAAAAAAACGACGGGTCGCACTCCGGGAGTGCCGGCAGAAGTGAAAACTTGAATATTAAAGTTGTGCATATTGCATAGTGCACTTGAATATTAAAGTTTTGAATGGTTAGGGAATAATTTTGCACGAATTGCTTTAATTACTATCATTTATGTGGTAGAATACAATATTCTTTTATTGCACTATGGTACACAAACATGATAACATGAACATTCGCGCAAGCATCCTGTGCCGTTTTATTTGCGCAAGCGCCTTGAGCCGTCTTACCAATTTTCGATAAGGTCACGTGTCCTGACGCGAGTTTAGAAGTTTTTATCCATTCCAAAAAAAAGTGCGCAACTCCGCTAAAGAAGTTTTCACTTTAAAAATCGGCTCTTATTGCCCTTACAGTTTTTTGGCGTAGTGTAGACAACTATATCTCGCGGTAATCAAATACTCACTCTCGATACATTACTCCATTCGTGCAGTCAAACAAACACTAGCCTTACCTTTTTAACAATATATTCAGTCTCGTTACGGAGTTATACCATTCGTACAAACAGACAAACACTAACGCCTTACCTTTCCCTGCTGCCGTATGTCAGTACTTCACATACCGTGTTTTACTTTAGAGGGAAGTGTGGTAAACTTATTTATGTAGAGTCCGAGTTGCCAACATAGCGCTAATCTGCTGTTTGTACGCTACTCGCGTAATATATAATTATCTTAGAGACCGAACTCCCGGAGCAATTTTAATCGCGCCTGCGGCGGTCACGGTTCTGTGGTTTATTTCAAAACTCACGAGGCGGGTATTTTAAACGGTCGCGCGGCCGGCGGTTGCGTTTAAATAATCAGTACAAATAGTACAAAATGGTCGCCCGCCAAGCGAACGCAAAGCGCGCGGTCGCAACCCGCCGAAGCGGCGGGAGATCGCCGCCCGCACGATCTACAAGCAAACGACCGCTGCCGCGGTAGCCGCAAACAACCGCAGGCGCTGCGGGTGAAAATCGCGCGGTGAAATGTGATCTTATTTTTTGCATATCTACATTCTACGCAATCTGCGGGGCTGCAACCGCCGCGGTCGCGGGTAAAATCCGCGCCGTCAGTTCTTAGTCTTAGACGCCCTGAATTACTTTTGGATAGCGGTTAACAAAACGTACATTGGCTTCAGTCATCTTCTTATACAATAGGTTATCCGTTAGTCAATACATTGACTGTGATAAGACTGGCAGGAAAACCTGTCGTATAATGGCTTAAGAACATTTACTTACTTTTTTGACTTCCTGTGACAAAAGGTTTTTTTCTATTTTAGAAACCTAAGATGTTTGATAAAATCGCAATAACTATTAAACGTTTTTGAAATATTTAAAATTTTTAGTAGGCTTTTTCAAAAATTGTCAAAAAATATGTGTTGCAAAATATACTGTTGCAATTTTCTACTCTTCTCATTTTCTTATGTTTTTAAATAAATACCTAAATAAGCTTTCACCATTAATCAGTACTAGCAGATCCTGAGAACTTCGTTTTACTTGCCGCTAACGTTAGTAGCTATTAACAGTTTATGTGGACAAAATTGAAGTGTGGTTTTTTCCACTTTTCCTGCAATTTTTTTAGTTTTTCTCTTCATATAATAATGACCAACACGACAAAAAAAATAATTAGCAAAATTTGCCCATCCCTTCAAGCTTGATGAGATAATCACACGAAATGAGAATTCATTTTTATACATATTTTATGTATAATTATTACTAATGGTCGCCTATTGGTCGAAATTCGAACATAATAAATTGATAAGAAAGTCATCTTCATTTCTCAAGACCAACTACTTTGTTTCCAAACTTTTTAGTGCGCCATCTGTGATCTTTTATCGTTATCATCAATGCATTTTTTTATTACATCAATTTCTTACTGCATAATAATCTGGGGTGTCTCCGCTAAAATTAGATTCTTGCATTTGGAAAGAGCCCAAAGAGCTGTTTTAAAGGTTAATGGCTTATAAACCTAGGAGGTTTCCTACAACTCAATTGTATAATCTATAGGAAGTCCTGTCTGTAAGAAAATGATACATACAACGTACTATATTGCGTAAGCATTCACTTCTACCTTTTAATCCTAATCTATTAAATAACAAAAGAAGACATGATAGAGTTTGTGATATTGAGAGATACCGACTAAACTCATTAAGCCATCAGTTTCACTTTATCAGTCCCATTTTATATAAAAAAATTAACAGAGTTCTCAATATTTATCCTCTATCGTTTCGGGATTGCAAATTGAAATTATTTCAATGGCTTTTAGGCTTAATTCAATTTATATCAATACTAGAGTTTTTTTGAAACACATACGCACACGCACACGCACACGCACACACACACACACACACACACACACACACGTACACAACTTTCAAGATTACTTATATTAGTCAATTTTATTTATCCTTATTGGAACAACTTCCGTTTGGTTTCCGGAGGTGGCGTTGATAACTGCGACACAGTCTCTGACTAATGCAGTTATTATCGTTGCAACATGTTGTAATTGTATAATTGTTTCCAATAAATATTTTCAATTTAAAAAAAAACAATTTGTTTGTGTATGTCAAATGCACGGAATTGTGGGTAATGTTTAATTTATTGATTTAATGTACTTTGTAAGAATTATTATTGAAAAATATTAGCGTTCTGCATTTCTCCTACACATAAACTATAAGTGTGCCAAATTTTATGCTCTCGCGTCCGCGCTATTTTCGCAAAAAGAGGTTCAAAGTTTTGGCATCACGTATTACTTAATATATAGATTAATACATATGTAATAATCTTACACACATTTCACACATTTCAGAAACAAATCGTAGTTTTCGCAGTTGCTGTCTGTCTGGTGCAATATATAGAGAATGCTTCAATGCGTTCGAAAAGGAGTGGAAGTGACACTGAAAATTCAGGAGGTACGTCCTTGTTCTCCAGCGATACTGCCAGCGCCGACAACTTCTTATCTGGAGTTGGCAATGTAACCAACACGGTACAACAAATTGGCTTTAATCCACAGGATATTGTCAGTGGGGCCTCGAAATTTACTAGTTCATGATCGCCATCTTTGTTCTTTTTTTCCGTTTCATTCGTAAAAAAAATGTTTTTTTAAACTAGTATTTCCCATGTTTTAAGTTATTCTTAGAGACAAACAGAATGTGAGGTTTAAAAACGATATACTTGAGATAGTGAAACTGATTGCCGCAAATTTTGAATTTTTATTTCTTAAAATTTACGAACTTTTTCCTAAATAATATTTGTACGCCACTAAGCAAAGAGTCGTTCTTTTGTAATGTATCTTTAAGACCTATGACTGTACCTACTTCTAAAAATAAATGAATTGAATATTGAAAGAAAAAAAGTATGTCATTTTGTGAAGAATCAGTTTTTGGGTATTTGAGTGGTACCGAATTAAGTCGGAGAAAATTCAAAGGTTCCTTTCTAGTGTTATCTTCAAATTTTTCACTACATTAGGTATGTACTTAGATTTTTTATTAGAGTACAGTTCACGCAAAACTTAAACGCACCTCGAAGTTCATTATATTGTCTAGCGCGGGTACAGTCGAGTGCAAAAATCAAATAGCGACTTTCGACGCCCGCGCCAGTTCAAACACATGTTTTTGTCATAGTACATTAGTTGTGTAACGTTTATATTGTGACACAAACAAGACAATTATGCATGTGCAAGACATTAAGAAAATCATGTGCTATCTTATTACTAAATATATATCCAAAAGGTTGTATTTTTGATATAATATCAATATCTATTTTAATAATATAAAATACAATATTTGTCGTACAAAATACAACATTTACAACAAAAGACAGAAGTCGTACGCAAATACGACTCGACAAGTTCGATTATGACCGAGTGTGATCTAGAGCGCGATACGCTCCCTTACTTATCCCCNNCCCCCCCCCTCCCGCACATATAGCCGCTAATACCTTAAAATGAGTTCTGAGTTATCTACTTCGGAGGCGCATTTAAGTTTTCTTCAACTGTTGTAATATTACTTACTTATTAATAATAATATAACCTTCATGTTTTAACTGTTTATTTTATTAGGCTATTTATTCAATTGTATTAAAGCACTTTTATAAAACTATTAAAAAGTACCCACTATTCGCCGTTTGTTATTTAACACGACTGATAGAAAGTTTAACAAAAGTGGTTAAAAATGGGATACCTACATGATTTTTGTTCTGATTTTACGATTTTGATTTTATAACATTTGACAGCGAAAAAGCACATGACTTTCTAGATGGTAAGTAAAAACTGTGACCTTTAGACACCATAGATATCACAGATGTGTCACTATCCAATTGGTCAGATGCCCGACCATTTTTGCCAGTTTACAGGCTACCCTACCTTCCATACAGTAACATGACAGTCAATATGGCGGTAGGAATAGGTAAACTGGTCTACCCTTACTTAAACCAGTTGCTGCACAGCACTATACATAATAGTGAATTTGTTGGTAATGACCCTTTAACTTACGCTTGCCTGTTACGAGATGCCGGTCATAGAGGTAGATAGGATACTACGTGTCGATCAGATCATGATCGCTAAAAAAACAACGCAACCGGCATACATTTTAAATTTAATTTTTATACTCAATAACTTAACACAATGAGCCCACCAAGCCCACCTGATGGAGAGTGGAGTAAAAATCGAAGATGTAAATGTACTGAACCAGAAAGTGCTTATTCAGTATTTCCTTTGAGACACTAAAGTTGTAGTCATAAGGTAACACTCATCTTAGTAAAGAATTCCAAACCCAGGACGTTCGAATGACCTTTTTCTTACGGATTTAAGTATCTTCACGCCCATATCCCCGAAGAATAAGACAGAGGTACAACCAAGGCACTCACGACTTGCCGAAGACAGCTGGGCCCACAATTTCAAAGCCTATCGCCTACCAGCAACATATCCAAATACATTTAACGTTTGTTTTATTTGGAAAATGAAAATACACATTTTCCTTTTTTTTATTGCTCGACCCAGGGATCGATCCAGGGACTGCGACGAGACAAGTTCAACGCCAGGCTGCTAGAGTACAGAGGCGATCTAAACATCAGAATAACATTTAAAATAATAACATTAATCGACTAGAAAATTTATTAATACTGTTATCGACAATTTTACTTCCCTATAGGAAGAAAGCTTTGAATTTTATGTAATATGCTACTACTTATTGTTCGAAGGATATTTAAGTACTTGTTCCCGGTTGGCGGTCTTGAACTGTCTTCTTCACTATCTTCTAAAAGATCACTATTGTTTGTGTCCTTCAAATTCATGTTATTACTATCGTATGATTTTTTCTCTTCGCCTGTTTTTGTAATTGTTGCACTGTACCCACTTTTGTAAAGGCAAGCAAAGGCTACCAATGCCAAAATTTGTAACTAGAATCATAAAAAAATATTATTGTGGCGGAGTAATCTACTTGGGACTTATTTATATTTAATAATATTAAAATTATTTTTTTAATGAACCCTCGACAAACGGTCAATCGTTTCAAAAGGTATGCTACAGAAACACTCACATTAACTCACATCCTATTTACAATACCTCTCTTTTGGGTATAAGTAAGTTCGTATATTCACGCCCATATCCCTGAAACGGTAGGCAGAGGCACAACTAGAGCACACACGACTAGCCGAAGACACTAAGTCCCTCAATGTGACAGGTAGCTAGCCTATCGCCAACCGGGCACATGTACACATATACACTTATGTACACATATATACTTTTGGATATGGTTTAGATAAACTGCAAAGATTACAAAACATAAAAAAAAAGTATCTTCACGGCCATAACGCCGAAGCGGTAGGCAGAGGTACAACCAAGGCACCCACGACTAGCCGAAGATACTAAGTCCCACAATGTGATAGGTGGCAAGCCTATCGCCAACCGGGCACATTTCCAATCCCGACCAACATTTTTTATTAGAAAATTGGAAAAATCCAATTTCCTTTGTGTTCACCGACCCGGGATTCGAACGCGGGACCTCATGCTGTCAAGTCCAACACCCGGACCGCTAGACCACAGAGGCGATATGTACAAAACATAACACCGTAATTTTTAAACTATGATCCATCAACCACCTCCTAGTTCTTTAATCAGGTCTTCAAATCCTCGTCATAAAATCATCACCAGGCCATCAAACCATCGATATTGGACTCGTTCAAATCGAGTCCAATAAAGATGGGCTTGCTAATACGCATTTCAGGGTTATGT